>JAUMHF010000014.1:8527601-8606075 GCA_032359275.1 Microctenopoma steveboyesi | reverse complement strand
AGAGAAGAGAATAGATGAGAAGATAAGAGACGAGAAGAGATGAGAAGAGAAGAGAAGAGAAGAGATGAGAAGAGAAGAGAAGAGAGGAGAGAAGAGGAGAGAAGAGAAGAGAAGAGATGAGAAGAGAAGAGGAGAGGGGAGAAGAGAAGAGAAGAGGAGAGGGGAGAAGAGAAGAGAAGGGAAGAGAAGAGGAGAGAAGAGGAGAGGGGAGAAGAGAAGACAAGAGAAGAGAAGAGAAGAGAAGAGAAGGTGTCTGTGTGTCTTAGAGGTTGATTGAGGGCAGGACTGTCATGCTTGGTAATATGGAAGCTAGGCCACAGAGCCCCCAGCCCCAGGTGGGCAGATGGTAGGGTGGGCAGTGAGGGGCGAGGGTCCCCTATCTCTAATTCTCAGCTGCACTTGTAAGATATGCACTATGTATGAAATGTGTTGGCAAAGATCCATGTCCTTCAACTCCCTGTGTACCCCTGGCAGCTCCACCCAAGCCAGCTGTGTCTGCGTGAGCTCACTGGGCTACTGACAGGAGGGATCAAAACAACATGTGAACCAGTCGTGACACCGACCACCATTGAAACAAGTGAGCAGCTCTGACAAGGCTCCCACAGCTACATCACAAGGGGCGAGGCGTGTTACGAGCTTCGCCCGAGCATTCGGAGCGCGTGTCTGCGTCTCCTTCAAACACAACTATTGCTAATGCATTAGTCAGTCGCGTCACACTGTGATGTTGCCGAGTACAATTAGCTCTTTGAGCCGCAGTGGAAACTAAACGTGAACCAACACGAACCTTAGAGCTTTGTGTTCAGATCAAGGGAAAGCTCAAAGCTCTGGTAAACTTTGTTACTGTTTTTATTGAAAGTGAGCTCACGATTCCTACAGAAACATGCCACACAAAGACAGAGGGAACGAGAGAGACAGACAGCGAGTGAGCAGGAGACAGTGAGAGGAAGATGAAGAAAAGTTTCGGCAGCGTGCACTTACATTGAGGGTTACCTCCTCGTCCATATGGGCCAAAGGCAGGAAATGTGTGCCTTCCTGTTTGATTATATTGGAACAGAAAAGCTCAAAAATAGATGTGGGATGGTAAAAGTATTAGATAGGTCTGCTTATTTTAACTGCTGCACAGGTGTTCCCAATGAAGAAACCCATTCATGGATCCATTTAATGCTGAGGGTATAAAAAAGTAGGTGGATGAAAGAATAATACAGAAAAAAAAAGGAAAACATCAAAGCGGTGACACATGAAGTCTCAATCAATTCATAAATGCCTCTGGACCTGTTGCTAGAAGCGAGTAAAGCCTTTGATATTCTAAGGCAGTCTAATGGAAATGTTGAAGCGAGGGCGGCTAAACCCATACAACCTGGACAAACTGACTTAATATATTTACCACATCAATGACCAACAAACCTGGCTCTGCACTCAAGATCAAAATAAAGTGAGAGTGAGACAACGCGCACTGAACATTTACAGAATTGCAGACCTCCCCTTGTCTCTTAAGCCAGTGCATAAACACACACACGCACACGCACACACACACAAAATGTCTGCCGCACTCGCACCACTTTGTCTTGGCAGTGCGGCATCGTCTGTAGTATTTGTGGGTCACTGGAACAGATGAGTTGTTTAGCTGTCCTTTTCTTCCCGCGGGGAAAGACTGACACATTTAGGCCATCGCTTAGGTCACATATTAAAAGCTTGCTGCAGTACCTGTACACCCCCCACCGCCCAACAAACACACACACACAGATACAGACGGATGCCGCGCGCGCAGCAGAGCGACACGTCCTGGCAGAGGAAGGTCAGACCATGTAAATAACGCGATACTCTGCCAGACTTTAATGACATCAGATTTTAATTCTGCCCCTATGTCACACAGACATAATACACATGTCATCCAACTGTTTACTATTCTGGTTTTCATCCGTAAGCCTCAGCTGGCACTGAAATTATAGTTCTGTTTTTTCTCAATTTTAGATTATCTGATTATCACAGTTTAACTTAATGTACTCTTAAGTTCAGAATATTTGCCTGCGCACCAGTCTTTTGCAGATATTCTCCACTGGACAAAGCAGTCCTGTTGACCATATGTTGTTGGGAACTGATTATTAGATTAGATTAATGTGAACCATACATAAATCATACACAATTACAGAAATGTAATTGAGCACAGTGGTCGCTTTTGGCACTGCTCCCTGACAGTGGACATGTGCAGACATGACTAAGGGAGTTAAAAAGGCAGAGCAGCTGCAGCGGCAGACGTGCCTCCTGCTTGAGCCAAAAAAATGTTATAAGTTGAAAGTGTATTTCACTGTATTGTATATGTAGAGGCTGCCAGGTGTTGTGAACATGTGGATGTTTTTTATGGTAGTTAATGGTGGGTCATGCTTGCACCGCCACCCCCTCAGAAACAATTAATAACCCGTAAACATTCTAATGTCCTCTACGAGACGAGCGTCGAGCTCATGCTGTTTCCGTGCAGAGAAGAAAGGCTGTGAAAATTCACTTTTGGTTCAGGGGGCGTGGGGCTCGTTCTCTTAACTTTTTATAACTGCGCGGCCACAGAGGGGTTTACTCGACCAGCAACGCAGAGATGGTGCTGTGACAGTGCTGAACCTTTTGACCCGTGCTGCTGTAATGAAATGTGAGGTGTCAATGTAAAAATGGAAGTTTTGCTTCATGTGGGGCTTGTTCAAACATGATACATATGTTGTCTGGTGACATCTGCTCTGATTAGAGTACCACTAAAAACACACGGGAATCTGGTTTTTGTAACATGTCCAATTATAAATGTATAACTGGATGACTAGATATCATCTTTGAAGGCAGATGGAGAAGCTTAAATGGGAAAAAAGGGAAAAAATAAATCTTCTCTTCATCCTTTGCTGACTTAATCTTCACCTGTGGTGAACAAACAAATACATATTTCATTGCTTGTGGAGGCGATATCAAGATTCTTTCAAAGTAAACACAAATTCATTATTTGTGTCAATACAGTTTCAAACATGTAGACACACTGGAAGCTTACGTCAGGTTATCTCAGCCCATGAAGATAGAGCTTTCACACATGGCTATCCTGTATATCTCTTACCCAGGATCCTCTAGGAAGGGTGAGAGGTCACTCGGCCATCGGAGGAAGCTATCATTGAATATCTGACCCCTCTTCTGACCCACACCTTTCATCAGTTTGTCTGATTAAGTTCCCCGTGTGACAGGTACCAACTTAAAACGAATCACCTCGTAGACAGCCTTGCGGGAGAATCTCTCGAGCAAGAGATATATACATATTCTTGTTGCTCTACTAGTGAGTGCACTTTCAATTACAAGCGAAGAGGTTGGCCTTTGGATGTTCACTATTCACGGCTCACAGCTCTGCGAGGTCTGTTGGCTTCTGGAGAATAAATCCACCCACATGCCTTCAGCAGCATATCAGGTGTCCTCTGGCTCTGTCTCTCACGTGTGATTGGTGTGTACCTACCCTGCAGCCGCAGATGGGGCTCTGCTTGATGTGGTGGCATCCAATATCCATTCACTGTCGACGTTAGGCCACGGACAGCCACAGAGGTTTGAACTGAACCTCGCAGCCATTATGTTTTACCTGCAAGTATACGGTTGCTGTGTTCAGGGGAAACACAGGCACTGTCAGGTGAAAGGCACGTGTTCTGCCCGAAAGACGTCACACAAGTTCAGGACTCGTACGTCCGTTCCAACTTATTGCGGGGGAAATCAAAAGACTTGAGTGAGAATTGTGGTTGTAAAGACACTCTTTAGACAACAGGTAGCTTTGTGAGAGTTGATTTCAAGATCTCCTTTCGCCTTGCACTTAGAGAAATGTAGGCTGCGTGTTGATGCAGTCATCAGGGGGTGATTTGGCTGACATACGAGGAGACCTATTGCTCATCAGAAAGCTATACGCCATGCTGATTGAGTCATGTGTAGAGCCGCTGGGATAATTTGTCACAGGCCTGCCTGGTCAATGGACTTTGATTGGAACACGGTATGAAGTCGAGGATTTCCACTGAGTTGAGTACTCTCACAGCCTCACTCTGTCTCAAGATCTTCCCCCTCACCCCACACACACTCTCATTTTCTCATCCTTAATCTTTCTGAGTTACCCTTCTGTCTTGTTTTTTTTCTTTTGTTTCTTTCATTTTCAAACTTGGTCCATCCGTACCCACTTTGATCTCTGTGTTTCTTTATGCCTCTTCTCTTTATGCCTCCCTATATTTCCCTGGCCTCTCCCTGGCCTCAGCCTGAGGGCAGGCTGAAAGGTAACAGAATCTTCCGAAATGACCCCCTCAAATCGCTGGATTGATTCACTGATGCTTCTGTCAGCGAGAAGCACAAAGTACAGGAGTGTTTCCCCCACAAATCTAGAGGTGTCCATTACAGTGAATCTGTCTAAAAAGTAAGAAAATAGGGGGCCCTGGGCCTATCTGGCCTGTTTTAATGTGACAAGAAAGAAGAGGTGGTCAGTATATACCCATGCACAGAGCACATACATATTTCCAAGAAGAACGGAAACCTTGTCTGAGACACCTGTTCGTTTCTTTGTTAGGTTTGAAACTTTGAAACATGTGGCTTAGCTCGGGAGCTGTATCTCTGCCAAATGTTTAAATATACATGTTCAGCTGTGCACTGTAACTTTTAACACTTCACAGTGAAAATCACAGCCTTGGCACTCCTAAGCCAGTAACTATGTTCCCCCTCATTACCTTCCTCCCCAAAAATATAAGGACAGTGCGGTTTGAAAAGAGGGCAAAAGAAAAGGATGTGAACTTGAATAACTTCCAGAAAGAACATGGCAAAATACCTGCAGTGAATTTCAAAAGCCACAAGATCTTTCATCTGACTGTTTTGGCATCGCCGGGTGGGAGCCTCGATGCTGACCATAACATAGGTATGCCTAATCCCCTTTCATCTACAATATCACACAAAGGGAGTATCTGTCCGAGTGAAGACGGAGATTCTGCAGACATAAAAGTCTGACAGGAGGAGAGTTGCATGTCTGTACCAACATTGTCCTGGTCCTTATTATTCTTTGCACATAGCTGTAAGTCTAAACAAGACTGGCTTCCTGAGGAGGGCTGCTGTGCACTCACTGCACTCACGCTGGCCGTGGTGTTGTTCTGCTTCAGCGTGTGTGAGCAAGTGTGTGTTTGTGTGCATGAGGCCAGTGCTCTGTTGAGATGACCCTGCTTTCTTTCTATAGGGGCTTTCACTCTGCAAGAGCTCAGCCCCTGTAAAGAGGGAGCCTGGTGCTGGTACCTCTCTTAGCCTCTCTTTCTTGTGCAGGAGTCTCTTCTCTTTCATTCTCTCTCTCTCTCTCTCTCTCTCCCTTGCCCCCCTCCCTCTTTCTCCCTCTCTCTCTTTTTCTCTCTCTGCAGCAGCAGCTTGAGTACTTCCAGCTGCCGACACTGAACACCACATCTCACACACACACACACCCACTCACAACTGGCGTGCACACAGGTACAAACTGGTCAAGTATAGAGCGCACATACACACATACACTCAAATACAAATGTACTCACATCGCCCTCATTTACTGAATTGCCTGCAGTAGTATCTCACTGCCTCTGCGTTTGGCCTTCTCTCACCTTTATATGTGGGGCATTTATGGTGTGTATCTACATGTCTGCCAGCCCCTTTACCCTCATCTACTCTCCTGTGTCTGTGCCCACAGACATGCAGCATATGGGTGAAGGTTTATTGTCCATCTCCATAATAGACCTTCCAGTCACAAAGGCTGTGTCGCAGGCATTCACAGTACAACAGGCCAAGAAACACAGCTCGCAGCACGTTGCTCTTTCCTCCTCACAAAACAACCAGCAGAAAAGTGAAACAAAACAAACATGAGGAGAAAGAACGCAGATTCAAATCACTGGTAAAGGACCAGACTGCGCCTCTATATGCTGTCTGGTTAGGAATTAGATACAAATACACAGCAACGCATACACAGGAAGAGAAAAAAGTAGAGCTCCTCAGGAGGAGGAGTGTGTCTGTCAGGCCTTTCATCATGTTATGAAATAAGAAGGAAACACCAGAGGAACCTGTTGCTGGGCTATAAGACTGAAGCAGCCCTAGGAAAAAATGGTAATGCAAGTGAGACCGGCGGCAGGGGTCTGCCGGGGTGTAACCATAGCTGCTAAACTTGTATTCAGGCCTTTTCCAGAGCTGTGCTCGGGGTATGCAGACAACCTAGGGGCTGGAGACTAAGGGAGGACTTTAAGCCTCTTTGTCAAGCTCCCCGGCACTCAGTCGACCGCTGTGAAGAGGCCGAGGCATGCAGCTGTCTAGCAACAAGAACCCCTCATACCACAGATACTAGCCTGTGGTTACGGAGTGTGTGTGTGTGTGTGTGCGTGTCTGTGTGTGTGTGTGTGGTTTGCATTGTGTGTCTGAACATGTGGGTTTGAATTTGTGAAAGTGTCCTGTTGATGAATATCGCACCAGGTGAGACACTAGGTATGTGGGAGGTTTAAGTTTGTTGAATAAAAAAGTGAAAAGAAAATCTTGTACTAACATTTGACCAACATTGCTGTTTAAAAGGAGTATGTTAAATGAATTAGCATAATGACTTAATGTATCAGTTCTTATCTGACACTGGTATGAAATAGTATAGGAGCGACAGTGTGTCTAACAGGCATCTCATTTCTATAGTATAGTATTGTATCTGCATCATTATGCCACATTCTTGAGGCGCGTGACATGTGCCACAGACACAGCTGAAGACGCTGGACAACGTGGTAAATGTAAGCGTTGTATTTCCGTGTATTATCAGCATTATCAGTGAAACTAACACCTTCTGTGGAGTGCCACAGACCTGCCTGGAGACATGGAGGAGCTGGCTTTCTGAAGCCCATCACTGCGCGGCTCTAAATGAGCCACAGTGAATTCTTCACCAGCAGTCAATCCCCGGGGAGGCAGTCAAGAAAACCCCATTATATTTGGGGGCAGGCACCGCTCAAACTGACAGCAACTGCTGCGACAGCAAAGCTCGCAGAAGGAGAGCGAGAGAGAGGTATGTTCACCATCTCCACGAGACAACAGAGTAAATTGCACACAACCTGGTCTCATTTGCTTTGGATGGTGGAACTGCATAGAGAACAATACACTTTCCAGACTGTCACATTTATGCTAACAACTCAAATTCACAATCACCCACTCCTCACTCTTGTCTTATAAATGCTGCTTTGTTGGTGGAACACAAATCCATAAAGCAATATTTGGTTCCATATACCAGTTGAATATATTGTTCAGATTTACAATAACCATCTAATGATACATTTGTTAAGTAATATAATGTCAATCTCTGTTCAAAACACTGGGCTCATCATTGCATAGGTTTACAATTTAAGATCATTTGTTCATTTTATGGTCCACTTAAAAGGGCAACACTTAATAATTATAATCCCCACATACACGTGAGCCTGTGCGCTTCACTCAACGACACACGAAACCACAAACCTACCGTGGAATGCTACTGGAGCAAGACATTTACCACAGATATGTGGTCAAATGTCCCTTCTCTAGGAAATATGTATGCAACATTAAAGCAAGAGTGGAAGCAAGGGAGGCAGTGAGTACATGAGTGGTGGTTTCAGTGTGAGGGATAACATGGAAAAGGTCAAGTCTGAGTCGGCAGATCACACATAATCACGCCCCCACGCAACGTTGCTGCCCCTCTCTACAGTAGTCTTCTCATGAGGAGACCATATAAATAGACAGAGCGAGCGAGCGACAGACAGAAAGAGAAGGAAGCGAGAGAGATGGAAGAAAGGAAGGAAGGAAGACTGAAATAAGAGGAGAAGGAGGCATTATCATTCCACACATCAACCCCACAGCAGATGTGCTGCTTGTCTTGAGCTGTGAAGGAGTGGCGTGTGACCCTGTTCACCTCAGGCCTAATGAAAGATTGACTGACTGACTCACCTCTCTGTCCAAGTGTGTGTGTATGCATGACCAAATATTATTGGGTGGAGGGCCTGGAAATGATCTTGGAGCTTATGAAGGAAAGACAGAGGACATCACAGAGCATAGTTTGAATGCATACAGTGAACTAATCAGAAAGTGAACTGTGTTTCTGAGCTGCAGGAAGCTCAGCACAGCGGAATGAAAAGATGTTTTTCTAATTGCACACAGACACACACACACACACACACATATAACTATATGAGTTTATGTGTGATTGTTTCTGCGGAAGGCAGAATCGGAAGGACAAACTGCAGTTTCTGTTCTTTAAATGCAATAAAACATATCGCTAAACTCACCGTTCGTGACCTTTAAGCTACAAGAGCAACACACATACAATCTACTGGCATGTATAGATGCAGACACACCATGTGAATACAGAAACACCACTCAATATTTAAAGTTCTAGGTCAGTCATTCTTCCCGTGGCAGCGTGGCACTGCTTCACGACCTTATACAGTAAATCAGCCTTTGTCCAACCCCCTGCCAATGGTCAATTTTAGTATGTACAGCAAGAGATTACACGTAGAACACACAGCGACTGACCTTGTTTTGAGAATATAAATCATTTGTACACGTTTTGTGGAGTACCTACCTGATCGCTACTCCTAAAAATATCGTACAATTAATGCGGTGGAGGTCACATAGCAAGGATAAGCAACTAGTCTTGACTGAATGCAAATAGGATAAAAGCATAAGCAGCAACCTACAGACATAAAAGCACCTAGTCAGGTGATTATGAAAAGAAAACTATAGGTAAAAATATACAAACACATTATTAATAGTTGTAATAAGAAGAGGTATTTTTACTCTTTTTAACAGCAACATGGGTTCAGCTCAGGTATTTCTCCCCTCTGTTAAACATACTGTGGTGTTTAGCTCTTATTTATAGTTAGTGTGTTGAATTTTACAGATTAGCACCAATAGAGAATTTGTTGAATCCTGATATTTAAAGATAAAACATTCCACATCAATGTGAGACCGTGACTGAAGAATTTATCTACAAACATGCCATTTTCTCCCACTTACAGCAAGTGCTGTGGGTGAATTAAACATCTTTTGAGGTGTCAGTCAGAAGACTTACCGCAGCAACTCGCATTTCAAAAAAATGTTTGTCAAACGAATTAAGTTTTCCAAATCAGATGTGTGAACACTGAATTATCTTATGTCAGAATTAATAATGACGTTTTACAGACATCAAGACAGGTGACTCTTTCTGCCATATCCAATTAGTTCTCCTGTGCCGTCTGGGTGCCTTTACAGTGTCAATCAGCAGGCAGTAAACATTGTCTTTCAGCAGTAGTCTACCTCAGGGAGACTGCCTTTAAACAACAAAGTCAGCCCTTTGATACCTCTCCTTCTCACCTTTCAGCACAGCCATCCCGAGACGTAAAAGCACACCTTCTCATAAAACATAGTCACAAAACACTAATACACCCCTTTTTTTTTACAGTTTATAACCTCTCCTCACACAATTACCCATGATCGCACAATCAGTGTTTGATTTTATGACTCAGACCTGAGCTGGTACATTTATGTATGGGCGTGTGCATGTCCGGGACGGCGAGAGGAAGGGAAGGTGTTGGACAGCGGTTCTGCCACAGACGTGTGAGCGAAAACAGACCATTTCTAAGCAGACAGGCAGGCTGACACAAACAGAGCAGACACACGTGCACAAACACACACACAGATCCTCCCGTCTTCTCTCTGTGGCCTTTCTCTCCTTGCCCTTAGCTGTTTCCCAGATTCCAGATGATGTCCTGACAGGAGGGCTGAGTGACTGGAGGTAAGGCTGTGTGATGACAGATCAGGCCCTTTATCAGTGACCAGCACACTGCCAGCTTGCTGTTTGAAGATTAACTGGCAGACTGAAACCCCAAACTTTTTTCTCTTTAAACCCTTGCTCATTGGCTGCAGGAGCTCTCTGGGTTTAAAGTAATTGGCGTATTTCCTGCATATGAAGTTCCCGGTTTGTTGTAATTGACTAGGTCTTTTATTGGCTGTGAGACAGGTTAAATTGGAACCAAATGGAGAGGCAACACAGGAAGCTTAGGTCTGGACTTACTGATACTCATCAAATCAGCCAACACGAGGACATGAGGTGCTGAGAATGTGGCTATAGTGATTAGCAGCTGCATGGGGATTAGTGTGTTATTATTAGCATAGTATAGTGTTGGCGTTAATGCATTTCTATAATGTGACATCTGCTTAGTGCACAGAAAGTGACATTTTAAGCCTCTTTTTTACATGTTAAGTTGCTTCTTTCTTGTGCGATGCTTGAGTGCCCGTCAAGAATATAAGATCAAGTTTGTTTTTATGAATTTGACCATTCTGTTTTGTAGTTTCAACCCTTTTAATTTCTTGTTTCATCAAAAGATATCATGGCAGACTCCATGGTATTAGGCAAAGCTGATGTTCTGCTCTTTGATGTTTGCCAGAGTAAATGGACTATCAATGCAAACTATAACCACTCCGTTATGCTAATGATCCTCTGGGGGTCTTTGATAGCACCGGTAGTATCTCTGAAGTGTGTTTTGAAAATTGTATTTGTAAGACATTCAAACAGGAAGAATTAAATCCTGCTGACTTACTGTGCCATTTTGGCTAGGGGGAAAAATAGATTTTGAAAATTGTATCTTCATGCTTAGTGGGAGAATTTGGAACACAAATAAAGAGCAGAGTAAGTGACTTGTAACAGAGCAACCAAACCAATGCTGTGGCAGGAGTCCAGCTGACTGCCAGGTGACATCATTTGGCATTGTTTCTCCACTCCATTTATTTTATTGTCCTCATTGTTCTCCCACATTCACTAAATCAAGTGGGTCTTTTTGTGCTGGTTGTTTAGGTAGTCCAGGTGCACCATACTAGAGGAGGCTTCCTGTCTCCCCAGAAGTCTTTTCAATGCCTCTCCTGCCGCGGGTATTGTCATATCCAACAGTGCATCTGAAAAGAAGCAGCAGCCCAGCGTAAATGTCAGAGAGGTGACTTGTTTTTAACTCTTAGCAGGCACCAGTATAATGTGTGTGTGTGTGTGTGTTTGAATAAACGAGCTGCCTGCTGTAAGCATTTCCTCACTCTACTGTGCTCTACAGTATTTTAAGTCTGGATTTATAGTGTTGTGCCCCCTGTTGAAATACCACTTCCCTTTTACTGGTTTGTTGACTCTATGAGTTACACGGAGCCATCTTCTGACCTTAAGTATCTTGCCTTTTCCTGTGTTTTCTGGTGTGTGTGTGTGTGTGTGTGTGTGTGTATTTGATTACAAGTTAACTTTTTTTAACTTGACAGGAAGAAAAAGTCTGAATTTTGATTTTAGTTTGGCAAGGAACATTAAATCCATACCTGTTTCGGGAACATGGTGTAAAAAGACTCAACATGTGATGACGGCCAAATGAATTCTGCATTGTGGCATTAAATTGACTTATTTAATTCGAAACAGTATTTGTGGGGATTTCACACTTTTTTGCAGAGCTTCACACTTCCCAGTAAAAAGATCATTTATTTCTGATCATAGATGTGCTACTGTATCACTCACAATGAAGGCTTTATTAAGTAGATGTGTGTTTTAGCAGCGCAGCAGGACAATGAGACAAACACGGCTAATGACTATAACATGAGTGAGAAGATAAATAGAGCCCGAGCCAAAGAGGAAGCCACAGAAGTAAAGCCACGTCAGGTTCAATTAGACCATCTGAAGAGTATAGCAGGCAGAGCTGACAAAGTCCAATTTGTCCAACATATTTCCGCGTACCTTTCCCACATGTGCTCACTATTCATAGCTTTCAGCGCCAAGTTTGAAAGACTATTCAGGTTTTTCCACATAACCCTCTGAGGAAAAGCTGTGCTGGACATTTGGGGCTTCAGTTTATCTAGGAAAGCCATCATCCAAGTTTCCTGTGCAAGTAAGTTAATTCGTACCCCTTCTCCCACGCCCCAACTGACAAGGTATTAGTCCACAGGAAAGGAGAAAATGACACTTTTCTGTCTTCTTGTTTTCCTGCTGTTGCTCTTTTTCATTCACCCACGATCTGTCTCTCTGTTGTACACACGCAGACACACACACACGGAGCTGTACCCTGTGGTGAATGTCTCACATATGCCATCCAGTTAGCGGGGTATTTTTGTCTGTGTGAGTGGGCAGCGGTGTCACTCAGCAAGCTTTGAGCTCGGCGGAGAAAGAACTGTGAAATCCAGACGCTAACAAGCAAAGAGAATCCCTGCCTACATCCCACAGCCAGATGGCTAATCTGGACAGAATAAGAAACATGCTTTTTAATCAGATTTTTAGGAACATGAAAAAAAAAAGACACTAACACCACAGAAAAGCTTTGTGGCCACAGGTTGCATCGAATAAGGTGACAACATGAAAAAATGTCCCCTCTCGTCACAATGGATTCAATAATTAGACAGACTTGAATAGTCTTAGAAAACAGACACCGGTGCTCGAGGCGAGCCCTGTAAATTAGAATAATTTGTGTCTTTAGGGTTGGTGTAAGAATTGCCTGAAACTGATGGCTGCTGAGTCAGTTATTTATTTATTTCATTGCTTTATCTATCCAGGAATGGGACAGTACCCAGGCTTCCCCTGCCTCCTCCCTGCCACAAAAAAACAAGATAAAAAAACTAAACAGTCTCCTTATGCCTATTTCTGCCTGTGGCCCAAATGGTGACAGGCTTGATTCCTGCTGGCGCCGTGCCAGTGCATTGCCCGAGGATGCCCGCGGGTGTCTGAGGCAGCATATCCATTAGCTACCTGTGTAGACTGCTCCTTGGAGATGCACAGACACTGATGTCTGCTTTCCTTCCTTCCCAGACATCCCAGAGCCACATACCCACACAAACACAGACACTTGAAGCCTACCATCTGGCCAAGACTTGAGGACCATCCTGTAGCAGCCTTCAATGATCTGCCACTTAGCTCTCTTCCTGTCACTCATCCTCACCCGTCGATGCCATCAGCCCAGGTGGCATTCCCTTAGTCATTCTCTACAAGGAAAAGAAATTGATATTATTAAGCTTTGAGCTATAAAAACAGGCCAGTAGCACATGATAATATATTAGTAATAAATAACCTGCTGAGAATATTGACTCAGCAGGTTATTTATTGCTTAGATATTATTATATGAACAAATAAATAAGTACATAACCTCACTGCTGCAATGTATAGAGAGTGTTCCCTGTTATTTTAGCACAGGTATAATGTGGTTTTTGTTTTTTTTTACAGTGCAGCATAACCAATAAATGTGGGTTACCTCATCCTTGTAATTTGTTTCAAACTAATAAGGTTATGTATTAATATCAAGAGTTGGTTTACCACTTCAGCAAACATGCATTTCATTCAGCCTGTTTTGATTTGTGCAATGTATGCAAAGCCTAATTAATGTTATTTACACTCTGCAGAATCAGATGCCTGATTTCATGAACACCAGGAATCAAGAACAGCTGTTTGATAGAGAGAAACTAATGATGTCATGCCCAGATTCATCAGCAGGGAGCATAACACCATGGGGGCTGTCACTCAACAACAGAATGTCAGCAGCAGCAGTGGCTCTGTTTGGGGAAGGCACTTGTCAATCATCTCTCAGGCAGCAGAGGAACAGGTGGCCCGGCCAATCAGAGAAGGTCCCAGCACAGCAGGCCCCAGACCAGGAAGTGAAGTGCCATCTGGAGTGAAGACGCGCCGTGAGTGGGCAACTGAAACAAAGTGATGACATGCTGGAGGAAAGCTGGTGGAGTGTGCTGGTGGATATAACAAGGGCATTTGGATTCATGCTGCATATCGCGCCAACTCTGGTGTTGATTCTCGTAGTCAGATGGTGCTTATTAAAGATGTGCACAGGCAGCCATTCCTCTCATATAGTGATGGAAGACCATTGTGTGTGTGTGTGTGTGTGTGTGTGTGTGGGCCACTGCCAATACAATAGATAGAATACTATTATCAGCATTAATAAGGCACACAAGGCATGGTATCACAACATTCACACTGATTAGCCCTTCCATCACATTTATAGCCTATTTATCAGTTAGATATTATTCTTATTCCAGGACCAGTCTGGAGCAGAGTGTCAATTTCACTTTAACAGTGAACAATTTGCCAGTTCATAAAATAGAAAAAGGGAGAGAACGACGTCAGTGAAAACTAGTAAATTGAAAATGATGACATTGAGTTGAGACATTTGGATGATGAAAAAAAATCCATTAAAAGATGCTCTGTGTAAAAAGATTTCTTTCTTTCCTCATTTATGTAACAATGATCTTTTATTCATTTGACAAGAGATAGATCTGCAGCGAGATAGGTCGGAGGATTTGGAATTGAATAGAAATCTTTGCACTACATGTACGGAATCATCAATGTGATTAATGGCAGTTAACACCTCATAAAAATACAGCCGCAATTACAGCGGAAAATTAGAGGCCAGCATTACCATCATGCTAATAAGTACTGAATATAATTACATTTATCGCAGTATTGTCACAGAGATTGATATATTCATGCTCAATCTCCTTAATCTCTCAATAACATCCAGCGCAGAATTTAACAATTCGCTTTTTTTCTTTTGGACGTTGTCAAGCAAAAAAGGGCAGAATAGAAAGAGGAGGAAAAAGAGGTGTGACATTACAACAGCAGCGTGAGGTAGGGTAAGATGGAGAGAGGCAGTGTGTGAGAAGGAGAGTGAGCAGAAATGCTCCTGTCCATCTCGAGTATTTTTCATCCTATTCCCAGCAGAGGGAATATAACAGATAATTACCAACTCTAAAAACTGTGTCTTTGTGTGCTGCTCTGAAAAGCGAAACTCTCCAGTACTGAAGAGATAAAGCTCAAAACAAAAGCAGCCTGAATTGGACCAGGATTAGCTTTAATGGTGGTAATTACCACAGGGGATAACAGCCTGGTCCTCTCTGCCCATCACAGAGGCCCAGAGCAGAGGACAGCAGGCGGGGTAGAGAAAGACCTGAATCAGGGCCCATCCGCGGCTTTCTGTGTGGCTACATGGTGGCAGCAGTTTAGCACATTCAATTGTAAAACACTTGGACGACCCATCCATGTCTGGCCTCTCCTGTGCTAAAAGCCACTACTGTATCTCACCACCCCAATAATGGCTGTGCATAAAAAGGACAGGGCCCTCCACACTGTTGCTTCTTGAATTACAATCTGAGCTGATGGCATGGATAAGAGTGCCCTAAATTATAGCAGCGGGGGCACTGAGGCCTCTCCTTTCTCTGTCTCCACCTCATCTTTATGGTGCAGAATCATCAACAAGCTGCACATTGTGCACGAATAAAATGTGATGGGCCATTGACAGTGATGGGGTCCGCTGCTTAAAAACAAGAGAAATTAAAATGCAACATTGTGCTACCTTCTACTTTAAATGGAAGATGGGGCCTGAGACATCAACGAGAACAAAAGCGAGAAACGAGAAGAGCCACGTGCAGGACATTCAGCTGCTCAGGAGGCTGTAATTTATCTCGTTTTATATTTCTGCTTCCCAAGCTTAATTTGAATGTCAGCCCTCTGGACCCCGGAGCATCACACACAGAATCTAAATCAAACACAGTGTTACATCGTACCGCTGCCACTTCTGCTACATTTATACGTGTGTCCAGTCCCGTGGCGTGTGATCAACACGGAACAAACCACTGCTCGCTCAGTATGCAGGAATCTATGAGCATCTCGTGTTCATCCAGTTAAGCCGCGACTGTCCACGTGGTCGACTGCATCATAAGGACTCACAGATTTATGTTGAGAATAGGACGCTCTCCCCATGTTACTCATTTTCCCATTGATCATATGAATGTTGGACTTGTTTTTATGTTCATGTCCAAAGGATATGTCTATTGTTTTTCAATGACAAACAGATGAGGAAGAGCAGCCCCTAATGCTGTGCGTGTGATTTGTTACCAGCACATGTTTAACCTGTAGAAAGGCAGGTTTGGTCCTACGGAGCTGTATGTGGCCATAATAAGAAACACCCTGCAGCCAGTTCTAAGCTCAGTTTAACTGTTTCTTTTGATCCGATGAAAAGAATTTATAAGAGAATGGAGCTGTCATTGAAAACATCACCAGTGACAGCAGATTCAATGACGGAGACATGCCTCTTCGTCAGTTTTCTTATCTACAGGATTAATCAAGAGGCCCCGCCACCTCTGCTGGTCTACACCTGGTTCACCGTCTCTGTCCTGTATGTTTCATGGAGGGTGTACAGTCTCTGTGTAATCTATCTGAATCAAAGCAACATCTGTACTTCCAGATTCACCTGAAAAAAAATAGTGAGTATTTGAACGCACATTTCTGGACGCCAATACAAATGCATGTAGATGATACAGACAAGTTTATTCCAGCAGTGGTACCTACTGGTGGATGATGCAAGATAGCTCAGCAAAGCAGAGTTGCATTAATACAGTCAGCATATGAGCCACTTGTGCAAACAAATTCCTTGAAGCTGACATCAAACGTCCGACCACATGTCTGTCCTTGTGAGGAAGTCAGAATGGAAATCCCCCTCCTTCCTCCATCCCTCTTAAATAAGGTTGTGGTTAGGATCTTTTTTTTCTCCTTATTTTAATCCAAGAGAAACTCTGCAGATGAAAGCAGAGTAATGTTACTAATGTGTGCAATAGTCACAGCCACATTAACCCATCACAATAAATTAAAGACCACAAGTGTTCATCTAGGCCTCATGTGACCAAACCCCCCAGAAACAAACAGACATACGGTCACACAGTCACGCATTGTCCTCTAACGCCCTCCAAACCAGAAGCAGCCAGCAGGCAGGCGCCCATGTTCCCCACTCCAGACCTATCTGGCTGTGGAGATAAAACCACACTGTAAACACAACAACATTCGAGTCATCTCAGAAACATGACTGGAAAGCTGAATGATGAGAGAAAGTTAATAGCTTCGCTGCGTAGGGGAGTGTTCTCTGAGTGACAGCTCATTCGGCAAAGTTTCAATTACTCCACTGTAAGTTTGGATATTTGGATGACGCGTGAACATCTGAAACGTTATCGAGTTGGACACGTACTGCACGACTCTGCTCGCGGTGGTCACGTGAGGTCTTGCTTTAAAACGAATTTAACATTTGACGGGTGATTTGAATGAGTGCAAACTCTCTCCACTGCGTGTTGCGCACACCTACAGTGAACGTGTACACGTTCATTTTAAACACATGCTTTTCACATACATAAACACAGGCAGATAATTTATGTGCCCTCTCTTTCTCTCTCACTCACACACACACACACACACAAACACACATAAACACACACGGAACCCATAAAACTCAGATGTCTCCACACTCCATCCTTTGTGGGACCTTATTGTCCTGGTTATTACCCCAGGTATTGAGGTATACAGAGAATCCGTATGCTTATCAAGGCCTGGAGTCTAATGTTGATACGACACTGGCCTGGCAGCTTCATTAAGATGGATATCCTACTGCAGCACACCCAGATGAGTGGATCGGGGACATGGGACGGAGCAGCAGAGCAGAGTTAGAACGAGAGAGAACGACAGACACAGCCAAACAGTGGGAAAAGAGAAAGAGACTGCAGGTTCACCTCCCAAGTAGCTCAATTGCTCACCATTGAGCCACTTGAGCTCAGGAGAGGGGCCAGGCATGCATATCTCTCTTTTAAGAGGATGCTCCCCCTGTAACCCCACCCTGCCAGTCATAAATTACCTTCCCTGGCTCAGTCTTTTCACAGTGGATGCACAGAAGGCCCCTATAGCCTCTCTATGAGCAATTAAAACCACAATAGCACGGTATCAAACCACTGTGACCTCATCCAACCTTTCCTGTCATTGTCACCTCCTAAAAGGTCCTCTCCACTTTAGCACCACTGCTCTCAGAGTGCCATGGTGCAGGCACAGTGCACTTTACTAGTCACTGGCCATCAAGAGTTTTATGCTGCGCAACATAAACAAGGTCAATGGTCATCTAGTCTGGAAGTTTTTCTTCTCGTGTATTTTTGCGCAGTGTTTACAGCTGGTTAAATAAAGGCTAGCTCATTCCCAATGTAGTGAACTCCCGCCGCGATGCTTCATTAGACGTGTTACACTGCTGTCTCATTTAAAAGATTATTTTCATTCCAGCTGATGGCCTTTCTAGGCGTCCTATCATCTGGCCGGCATTCAGCCGGTGTAGTCGAGTGGAATGAAACTTCTACTTTATGAGAAATCCCAAGTGCTAAATTTAGCCTGTGTGTAAGTCAGGAAAGATTGCTGTGTGTACATTAACTGAGCACATCGGCATGTTTAATTTGCTGTGGTGGACAAAACAAAGGCTTTCATTGATATCTCCATATCATGTCAACCCTGGATGGCCTTGGTTTAGCCTGTCTAGACCTAATGATTTATTGCACCACTGACTAGCCTGCACACTATCTGATTGGCAAAGCTGAAGCCCATTAAAAGGCATATATTTTTAATCACTGTTTATCATGTCAATAGCAACGCTAATCACTTGAGAACTGTGTTAATATTTCTGCACAATGTGAGAGGACCTGATAAACACAATTCCTTCTAGAGTGTTTTGTGTTTCTCTTAATAAAAATGACAAGTCAAGCATTACTTCCAAAGCTTGCGCTTCACCTTTAAGAACCCCAAATGTGAGCCACAGGGTAAACATCCATTATTGAAAGCCATAATGCTTGTGTCAGGTTCAAATAAGCGGCGTGCCTTTCAGTAAATGATAAGACAAGTACAGTAGAGTAAAATTAAATTTCTAACATTAGGATGGTTGTCTGTAGTTTGTCTGCACGGATTTAATGTCGGCAATGACATTGTAACACTATGCTCCTTCATTTATTAGGTGTACGAATGAAATATAATGATAATGTTTTTTCTTGGTACTACACTATTATGCAGCATAGATGTGAGACTTTCTACGATGGGACATTTCTCCTTGCATCTTGAGGAAAATGATGGGTCAGTGAGTTCAACGTGCGCGTGGTGAAATGTTTCGCTTTATCATAGTGGACACAGAGAAGTATTATAGAAGTGAGGCCGTTTCATCAGGCCCTTCTGATGGCCTATAGAGTGCTCCCTATATGCACACAGAGTCACTGGGCAGATGTGACCTCACCAGCACACAGAGGCTCTTTGTGTCTGAGGGATTTAGAGTCCCCTGGGCCTCCTGACTCTAAACATTTACAGACCTAGTGCAGAAAGAAAGAAAGAAACCCTTACTCTTCTGACATGCAACATTAACCGAAGGGGCAATTCTCTCTCTACACGTCCAGTATGAGAAAAGGCCCAAAAGGCCTGGATGCATGCAAAGACACATGCGGTTGTGCAGAGTGAAGGCCACAGCTAAGAGACACACACTAACGAGGTGAAGCAGTGGACTTCAGGTACTGGACAGAGGACATATTTTATGTGACTATTCACACTTGTTTACATGCACTCCACTTAGAGAGCACCAGTACGGGCTCTGCTCATTTCATGTTTGTGCTGAAGGATGATCACAGGTCAGCATCTTTGACACAGTTCAACTGTGTCATCTCTCACAGCATCTTTTCTTGTTACTGAAATGTTGTTGGAGCACATGTGACAAAGAAGCATTTTAAATAAATGACACAATTATCTGTCAAGGATGAATGTTATGTCTGCGTCATTCGTACACGGACTTATCAGAATTCTCTGCGCTTTCCTTCCTCTCTCTCTGCCCTGTGATTCGCTGATATTCTCATCATGTTTGCTTGCTAATAATAATGATACCACATTTGCATAAAGGAAATGAAACAGGTTACATTTGCATATATTAAACATTTATACACAGTGTATATATGTGCACATGATATGTTTGCTCATTTTAGGAAACTAGGCAAGATAATAGTTAGACTAAGACAGGAAATAGAAGGAGCACAATTCCACAGTAAATACTAGCCTTCGTTATCTGCCATCCCCTCAGACAGGAGGCTGTATCATTTTTCAGCAAAGAGCCCCCCTGTTCTTGAGGACTTGGCCAGGCCTTGCCTTATTAAATTATCTCCATTGCTTCGCAAATACAATTTCCTGCATAAATCACTCAATGATCCTTCAGACTGTCAGGTCCAAGAATGTGTTTTCTATCCTATGTGCCTCTGACCAGGTTATGCAAATCCCCACCACTCTGTGTTCAATATCTACTGTGATGCGTCAATTGTCAGTATTTGACCCTAAATCCTAAGCCTTTCCCTACATTATTCTTGTCTCCTGAATAAAAATGGCACACCATCGCAGAGTCACCAATCCATTACCAGAAAAGAGGATGCCAATTTAACTAAGTCACAACACATAGATCCTGCAACCTTGACCTTGTAAACAGTACAATGGCAGAAACCACAGTTTGTGCAGTGGAGATCTGTTTGGTGGAGCGTTAAGAAGGGCTTATTGTGTCCCCTAAGCTAGGGCTGAATTTGGTCAGGTTCGAAAGAGAATGAAAAGAGAAATCCATACTGTGGGTGAGCTTAGTTTAAGACTCCAACACAGAAATGCATAACTGCACCAGATTGTCCAGCTAGAAGTCATCGTTGCATTATCATCCTCCCTATAGCTAGGTAGCCAGCGGTCTAACTCTGAAGGATAAACATCTGTAATACATTGGCTGAAATGCAAGTCAGCTTAGAGTTGCTCCAGCTTCGTCCCAGACAGCTGTTTGGGGAGCAGTTATGGCCTGGCTGCACAGGGGGTCTTGGTGGATGTCCTGAAAAGGGACCTCCAAAAATCTAAAGGGACAAAGGAATCTCCTGAACAATGTTCTTGCTGATACAATGGAGGTGCATAGGGAGGAAGGGGCAAAGGACCACTGCCTATTCTGGCATATGAATGACCAGTGCATTCCTCTCCAGTGGCTGAGCAGTGAGCGCAGTGACCAAGAGTGACAAGTCTTTACACCGCTTTGTTGACACTCTGTGTGCTTGACCAACACATTCTTTCTGTTTACTCCCTCACCCTCCTTTCTCTCCCTTTCCTCCCTTTCTTTGTTTGTCATTTGCTTCTTATTCTGCAAATACACCTCTATTGGTTTATTTTGTTTTTGTGTCGGTAAGCCCCATAGGCCCACTGAGCAGTGTCAGTCTAGTTATATACTGCTTACATGGAGGATAAAACATGGCAAAGCATGACACAGTCCACAGGCACATGCTGGTGTCGTGCCACTGAGTAGCATTACTGACACACATTTGGACAACATGTTTGTTCTCCATACACGCCACATATCAGCCCTTTGACAAGTGAAATGGGTGAATATAACATATGGCACAGTATCGAGGGTTCATGTGGAGGACAGGGAATTGCAGGCTTCCTTCCTCACACACTCTCTCTCTCTCCGTATTGGTCATAGACGCACATGCACACTTAGGGTTGCTCAAAAAATCCCTAAAGCCTCAAGATTAACAACGTAATGTAAAAGGCCAATCCCTGATTAAATTTAAAGTTATGACGAAGTTAGGCAATTGCACTGCACCCATAAGAAATTCATTTAGAAATCAACAGGGAAATTTGAGGTAAGGCCTAGGCACTGAACAGCAAAGAAATCAAGGTCTGTCTGACTGCATTTACTTGTGTGAGAGGCTCCATGTTGTCATTTACAAGCCACTAATTTCAAAAGGAGAGAAAGTGACTGTGGAAAAACCGAGCGCCTGTTCTCTGTTAATAGCTTCCAAAACTGGCTGGGTATGGCCTCCGTTAAGCCTGATAGAGCCTTGGCATCAGCAGATCTACACCTGTGACAGCATTGCAAGAATAAGGGGGCTCATTAAAGACTCGATTCAGATCTTTGGTAGAACCCCCATTGGGTTTCTTTAAAGTAATGCACTAAGCTCAATGATAGTTGGCAAATACAGTAGTGGGGGAAAATAGGACTTGAAACGAAATGTCTCTCTCCATTTTTAAAGCCTTCGCCTTTATCTATTTTTCTTTGTACTTTCAAACAAAATTGCTTCTACAGGATCTTTGAAGGTGAGCTGTGACTGCCATACACCGATGTCTTTATGTAGGACCTTATTTGGAAGCTAGAGCACTGCTAAAACTCCCATGTTTATTTGCCTTCTTTGAAAAGAGTAGACTTTCGCTTGAGTTAAAGTAAACCGCATCAATTTTTCATGCACCTGTCCTAAAGATAAGCGTCATATCTTCCTTGCTGCAAAAAAGTTGACTTGTGCTATGATTCTGTAAACCGCAGTGTGCAACTGATGTCTGACCTTGTAACTCTGCCTATCAATGAGGCAAGTGGTTCTGGAAAAGGGGCTGAGGTGGTAAGGTGTACGAGCGATGGAAAGGAATTCAGCACAGCGTATGACTCTTGCAATGAGAAATGTTCTGGTAAATTATGACACAAAGTATAATTCATGTGATAAAAAGAGGGAAATATAGCATAGATGGAGCAGATTATTGGTTTGAAGGCACATACCTGCAGGCTATGAATATCAGAACTACCTGGTGTAAGAGATAATAAGAACCATCTTAATGGTTTATGAATCTCCTTTGATTTATGGTTATTAACCATAGGAGAATTATAGTAGTGCTATACTGATGGACGGAGGGTCATTTCAGGATAGAGCTCATGTGACTGAACTTGTACAACCTGCCAGTTTCCAGATTGGTTCAGCAGAAATGCTTGATATACATCATATTCTACAATAGCCTGCTCTTATACTTTGGTTTCTAACAATTGTTCTGCTGGCAAGAAAAATAAAAAAAAAACCTTCCCTAACTAACAAGTTGCTTCAAGCCAATCATCAGTTCTTTGATTTTTTTTTTCTCGTTAGTGATGCCAGAAGCAAAATTATACAAAGGGGAATAAAAGAGGAAAAGTAAAGATTGTTTCTTGGGGAGTGACACCATTCCAAACCTGGACACACCTCCACGTAAGAACAACCCCTTGTCAAACCCCTGCCTGAAACGAGGACCCTTTAACAAAGAACTGTGTTTTTTTGATTTTCAACGGCATTTTAGGAAAAAGAGCACAAGGGGCAGACTTTTTCTTTTGCTTTTGTCTGCCATTCAAATGGTACTGATGAGCCCCGAGCAGGAGGCTCTGCTTGTCGTAGAGGTCCTGATCTCTTGTGAGAATTGATTTCCATCATTTGGGGGGAGCTGTTCAGACCAAGGGCATATTCCCGCCTGGGAGAGCAAGATAAGGGCCAAATGAACTGAGATGAACTTTACTGTACAAAACAAGCTGGAAAAATTCAAAAGAAGAGGCTCTTGGGGGATTGAGAGAAAATAAAAGAAAAATATGCAAACATGTTGTCTCGCAGTCTAATCCTAAACGTTACGTTACTTTTCAAAGAGTAGGAAGTCCCGTCTTGTTGTGACGTTTTCTCTCTGTCAGGCATTACATCTGATTATGAGTACTTTGCAATTTGCGACAGCATGATTGATGCTCCACTTTCATGAGGGGAATTTTAACAGCACCTCTTCAGCGCTCAATGCGCACCCAATTATGCGTCTGAGCTGGTAACCTTGAATTTATGTCACCATAGCAACAAAACCCCCGGTCATGCATTATGGATTATCATTGAAATTCTACACCCCTACCTAACATAATGAGAGCCCAGGACTTAATCAAATCAGCCCATTCTGTGTGACACAAAGTGAAGAAGGAGCTCTCATTGTATTGGGGTTGAGGCTGGGAGAAGGCAGCCAGGCAAGCAGGCAGGCAGACGGGAGGGTGGCAGACTGGGCTGTGACGGCCCCAGCAGCTGCAGGGCTAGCAGCCTGATAGATGGCTCCCATATACATCACTGAACATATAGACAGATGGCCCTCAATGCCTGGAATTTCCAACCCAGGAAGCAGCTGTTCAGCCTAACCTCTGCTGTCCGTCTCACCTTGTTGTCATGGAACATTGAGCAGAGAAGGAGAATGTGAATGGTGACATGGTGGAGAGTGTGGTAAAGCACCAGAAAGCTTTAGGGTTGGGGTAAAGTAACGGGGCTAGACTAGAGGCTGAGGCAGGACTTGCGGAGGAGAAAGATTGAAGGAGGGGGGTGTAGCTAAAGGATGTAGGTGGGTGTGGGTGGCACTTCAGTCTTGCTTTCTTACCCATGAACACATAAATAGAGCTGGATGCCCAGAATTATTTAGTCCTCCTCACTCCTTTTGGCTTTTTCTGTCTATCAGACGGGTGACATAATTGTTGTAAATCACTGCACTGGATTAATGCAATCTACTTTTCATCCTCTCCCTGGATTCGCTCCTTCCACTACTGCAGGCCAAGCCTAAGCTGTTACATAAAATATTGATTGCTCTAGTGTATTTCTCACATTGTATGTAAGCATTTTTAATAGCTAACAGGCAAGCAGAGGAGACCTGTACCGCTGCCTATTGTCTCACTCTGGGAGAAATTTTAATAGCGCTGCAGATTTTTGTTCCTCTCTTCTCTGTTCCCTTGCATCATCCCTGTAGATTACTGGGAAGGCCTCGAGATTTCAACAAGGGACTACTAGAGCTGGATTACAGGAAATATAAAAATAGCTTCATATCACGCAACACTTATGATGCAGAAGTGTATAGGATTAAAAAAAACAAAAAACTTTCTTGTGGAAAGTATGGTTTTAGTAAAATCGCAGTCTTAAAAAATAACTATAATTATAAAAATAACTGTAAAATAATTATACAAAAAAGATTATATACAAGAATATTATTATTTTAGTATCATCTAAGTGTACAAAATCCTTATCAAAGATTTTTTGTCCAATGTAGTGTGATGGTGATGTACTGTCACCTATAAATAAAGTTTTTCTGTGTTCCTTGAAATAATGACGACTTTAACGTATAATCTTCCATGAATTAAAACTCATCAGCTTCAAACATATGACTCACCTTACAATAATTTCATGTTTTTGTCACAACCCTATGTCACTGGGAGGAGCATTCTAGTGAATGTATTTTAATTTGAAAACTTTTCATAGCCCCTTTCCAGAGCAATCATGACATTTTTGGATTCTTTCTCACTGGAAAAATGTTTATTTGAGTTTATACCAACAGCTTTTTGGAAGCAAAACAAAGTCTACTGCAGGCACCCAGGCATATCAAATTTATTCTGAGCACCTCTGTGAAAAGGGACAGTCTATCACTATCAGAATACTAATATAAAATATTCTGTGGGAAAAGAAAAAGAGAAAAAAGTATTTTAAAGTAATGGAAACATTTAAGTAAAACAAATGGGAATTCAGTAATTCGTCTATATCCCAGGTCATAAACAGCTGATACAGCTGCACATTTTCAATAAACATAACAGGGTAATAACGGGGTTATTTTGACTGAAGTAGTAGAGGTGTCATCTAAAATGTATTTGTGATGTGCTTGATGAAGCCCGCTCATCCCTTTGTAATGACACCCCAGACTCTCTCATGTGTTATGCATCACATCTTGTTACAATCTTCCTCTGAGCATGGCTGTCATCGTGTGTCTTCTTAGGTCCCTCCGAAGATGGGGAGTGGTGTTATTAGATGCTTCTTCAACTCCTCAAGCTCCAGAAGGTGTCATTCTCATCTGTATCTGCCGAGGCCACCTTTGCCCCCCAGCCCCCCTCCCACACACGCACACCGCCAGACTTTTACATTACGGAGCGGAAAGAAGACAGTGGAATCAGCAAAGTAGTGAGATCAGTTTGTTTAAGTCCATCCTCTCAACACATTATTAATGCTCCATTTTTGTTATTATAACATCTCTCCTGCGCTATATTGTTTTACTCTGATAGTATGAGAGCATGCTGGATTCTACTTGAACCTGGTGTGGCAGATATAGGAAGTACTTACTTGAGTTTTGTATTTTCAGTGCTTCTGTGGCATTTCAGTCCTTCCTTCATACTTTCATGATCTCTTTATGATTGTGACTACAAACAATAACAAAACAAAGATTTTGACAATTAGTGTGTGTAGCATGTGTTGGAATGTGTTGAAGATGATGTATTTATATCACTGTTAAATGTCAATCGGGCCACCCTAGGATGTTCACTCTGCATCTAACAAAAAAAATTATGATTACATGTAAATTGTGCTTCTAAAAAACATGGACTGTAGGATAAACCTGGGTCTAAACAGTGGAGTAGATTTATGGAACACATTCTCTGAGATGATTATTAATTCTCCACAGGCCTCATATTGTATATATCAAGGCATGTGCACCATGAAGACAAAGAAAAGCATGCACAAACACATACATCACTGAAAAGTTACTCTTGTACAGCTTATTCATTAATCATCAACAGGACGACTGAATATATATGGAGGGACTGTTACAAACTAATGACTTTGCCTATTTTCGTAACCTTCCTCTGACAGCTAAACTATTGGGTTACAAGGAGAGTCACACTAGTGCAGTTCCTACTGCTTCATTTGCATAGAATTAATGAAGCATGCATATGCAAATGAGCATTTTAAACAATGTTGATTGCTGCCTATGTATTCATAGGCCAACAGTCACACATGTCTGACATGCCACTTCTGCATGTAATTTGCACCACAGCAAAGGGCAACTGGTACTGTCTCTCACATGGGCTCATTATGACAGCAGGCACCAGTGATAACTGCCTAATCTATGACTTGATTGATGTTTATTTATTTTTTCGGGATTCGTCTTTTTTTTCCCGTTATGCTCTTGTCTCAGGTCATATTACAAATCATATAATGCCACACACGCTGCACACGTTCTCACGTCGAGGGGTAATGGTTTACCAGTGTCTCAGGCTGAAAGTCTGGTCACACAGGTCCCACACACAAAAATACCCATTTAAATTTTTTCTTCTTTTAGGACAAGTTTAGTCAGGATCTTGTTAGATCTTCCCAGCCTCCTAAGCCTGTGGATACATCATAGGATGCTTTCATCCAGCTCCTGCCCTGCTGGGGCCCACGGAGGCCCATGGAAGCCATCCAAACCCAGCCCTCTTATTTGGTTAAGGGCTCTTCAGTTGTAAGCCAGAAGCACCGAGAACCTATAAATGTCAATCCCTCCCCCATGTCTTCATTTGTTTCCCCTTCAATCTCAGGTCAGCTCTGTACTTAGATTGTTGCATTTATAATATCGACACGCTATGCTACGTTTTACCATTGCCCTAGAGCAACAGTCAGGAGTATAAAATCTTTTTAAGAGACGGGATGAAGAAACGAGTTTGGAATTAATATACATTATGAACAAATGGTCAGCAAATCTTTATAGATTTTAATCTAAATCCCAAACAATATAGCCAAGGAAGACTGATGCTGAATAGATCCGTAGGGTTTATTATGGAATGGAGTCTTTCCTTCGTGGTTTTATTTTCCCTTTACAATAAGGGTCACAACCCAGGCTTTTATAGGGATCCATTTAAGCACGAGTTACACTTTATTGTGTCAATACTCCGATCTGGTTGTAACTTATATTCCCACTGTATCTGTGCTTTGTCACAGTTTGCATCAGTGGAATAAAACTAAATGGACTATTTCACTTCTATATAGTCTTGTAAGGGTAAGTCTGAAGTCATATATTTATAATGCAAGCGATGCATACAGCTCATTTCTTGTAAGGACTGGCACCTGTAAAAAACAGAGTTGGAATCAATATACCAATGTATTTTTTCTACTTTTATTTCATTTCTGTAGCCTGACTCAAAATGGTAATGAATGCTCAGGGGATGTTTACCCCATTTAGATTTCATAGAAGTTGGTGTCTGCATTGATTAATGTGTGCCTAACCTATGTTTTCATTATAAGGGGAGGTGGTGTGGGCATGTGTGATTGTGTGTGTGTTTATGGGCTGGATGGGGGTTATATATTTTGGGGTGGTATGATTTAAACTCCCCCACGCTCCATGTGTAGGTAATGAACCTGAAGACAAGCAGTGGCTAGCCTGAAATTTCATGCATTGAGAGAGTGTAGGGGCATACACAAGGTTGGCTTGGTCATTTATTTTCATTAATCCTTACATTTATGGCTGCAAATATCTTATTAGGAGGTGTGTCCTAAGTATTTCACTTTGATTGGGCTGTGCTCTATGACACATTGGTCAGCTGTTGTGAGGAAGGGATAAAGACCTTGACTTTGGACACGTGCAAAGGCATGACCATGAAAGTCTGGCTCATATTCTGCATGCCTGGTAATTTCCCTTTGTAGAGGAACCACGTAAAACCCATCACATTTTGGCCCAGCAATAGCTGGTTGGGTGAGTAAGTGACAGCATACATGGAACCCAAGATGGGGTCTGGCAATGACCAGCGGCCTCCACTGGATTACATTCCAGGAAATCCCATCCATCTTCATTCAAGCGTTACAGTGCTCAGTGAAATGGTATGGTAGGATAGACCAGATTCAGATTGGTTCTGCATATTTGTCTGTGTCTTGTACACGTAAGTCATCATGTGCAACTCATTGTTACCTCAGACATCACCAGCTATTCCAAACCATCCTATTTCGTATACCTTTTAACACACACACACACACACACACACACACTCACACACCTGCACTGGCTGCAGATTGTGCCCTATTAAGCGGAAATGACTCGTGTATTAATCATCCATAGAAAGTTTTATAGGTAGGTGTAACTTGTCAGGGCCCCAGGTAACAGCCAACATATTTTGCATTACCCCGCACGCAGCTCACATCTGCTAGCATACAGTAACAAAAATGTATGGATCATGAGCAATTACATAGCAGTCTCAAGCTCCAACAGCACTTGCTATTTTCTAGTTCCACAGCAAACCCCTGATAAAACCAGCAACAACCTATCACATGCAAAAAGACAAATGCGGGAGTTAGTATATTAATGAACCACGTCTAGCTTACCCATTTATGCAATGGCATTGCTTGCACCATATCCATCTTTGTAAGTCAGAAAACAATATCCCATTAGTCATATGAAAATTCAGGGATGGAAAATTTCCAATTCATGACAAAGGTTTCATATGTACACACACATATACATTTGGGGGCAATGTTGTGGAACTCACTGATCAGTGTCTGACGAGGCTAACATTTCTCTCTGTCTGCAGTTAGAATAATGTGAAGGGAAAAGCCATTTGGCGCGCTGCACCGCGTGACATTTGTGAAGATTTAGTGATTTGTAAGAGAAATGCAATTGCAAAAGGGTGTTTATGAATCAGCATTACTCTACAAGTGTATGCCATGAGTGTGGTTGTTATGTTGCTTCTGGACTGGGGTGTAGCATGTGTTGGAACGTGTTAACACACTAACACACCTGTAATGTAGATATGTCAGACACAGCGTTTCTATTATTTCGCACCTGACTGTATCTGACTCCTGAGCTTTATTCCTGCAGTGACCTTGATGACTCATGATTACTTATGTGAAATTGGCAAGGATTAAAAAATGTCAAAGAAAAAATGTACAGATTAACTCCCAACTAGACAAAATACAGACTGTTTAGTGCCTATGATGAACAAACTGCACAGTTAATTTAGCCCATTTAAAAGGATTAAGCTAATCCCAGTCACAGGTGCAAGTATTATTTTATGTATATTCTATGCTAATAACTGTTCATTTTATAAAGTCACCATTACATACCATTATACCATTATACACACACACACACACACACATATATACATATATGTATATATATATATCATCCTCAAATACAATCAAATTAATGGAAAGACCAACAGACATTCCATTTATTGAAATTATAATCTTACTCTTTGGAAATCATGGTCTCTGTTAATGGATTTAATGCACCTTTATTGCAGATGGTCATGGCACCTAGAGAATAGAGATCAGGTGGAAATGTGTGGGTCGTTATACATCTGGACTCCCAACCTTCCTGTCTCCTTAGTCCATTGCCTGGCTCCAGGCTGTAAATTAGTAGGACAAGTTGTGTGCAACACTGAATGTTTATTGCTCTGTTTAAATTCAGCCTGCATTCAGAACGACATATTATGGGGTGTAGCTTTAATAAAAGAGAAGGCATTTAATATAAATGATCTGGCGTTGATTGTGATGGATATACTATGTGGAGACACCTTGCCTTCAAGGGCATCGAGGGATAAGCTATCATTTTCTTTCTCTTACGCATGAAGGGAAGAGTGACTGAGGGTCCAATGTCATTTCAGTGTCTACAATAACACACCACAACTCACCGAGCCACACATGCCCTGATATGGAACAACAAATAGTTTTTACATCTTACATGTATTGCCCTGGATGATTTTTAACGTGTACAAAGTCTGGGATAATCACATTAAAACAAGGAGTGGAGACTGAAATGTAAAGCCAGCCTCAATCCTCTCATTGACTGCTGTCTTTAAAAAAAATAGTCCCACGTGTTCAAGTGTGCTACAGCAAACGACAGGCTCCTCGTTTTGTCGGCGAGTGGGTGACCTTCTGTCACATATTTTGCTGAAGCTACTGCAAGTTTTAGTCTCAGTAGTGTTTTACCTGCTTTCACCTTTGCTGATATTTCAATAAAAAGAGCCAAAGTGACCCAGCCGTATAAACCTGTGCTCAGCATAATAAGCCCATGTTACGATTAATGAGATACCCAGGGCATTATTTGTTATCTTATATATCTTATTGATTGCATTGTCTTTCATCTTTGCAGGCACAAACTCTCTCTCTGTCTCTCGGACTCACTCCACCAACTCTATTTCCACCCTCTGGCTGTCTGTTTTGCTCTTTCTCAGTCTCCCTCACTTGTTCTGTCCCCTGAGCCTTCTGTTCTCAGTTATATAGGAGATGTTGAAGGTTGAATAGCCATGGCATGCAAAGTGCAAGCTTGTATAACTACGCTCCCATTACCTGCAGCGTGTATGTGCTAATAAGTCATCTTAAGTCAATGACCTGTATATATCAAGCTTCTTAGAGGAGTGATCCAGGATCACTGCCCATGCAGGTCCCCTTAACCATCTTATTTATAATAGACTTCAAAGGCTCAACTGATTTTCGATCAGGCCTCCCACTTTGAAATGTCGGGGGGAAAAAAACCAACTGGCTGCAGGGGAACTGAGAGTCACTCACTCACACACAAATGTAAAATAGACGCGCATGCACACGCATACATGCAGAAGCACAACCTCTACCAAAATAGCGCCTTCAGTGTTGACTGACCTCGTTTCAGCTCCTGGATATGAGAGTGACGCCTGCAGGAAGCTGGACAGCCACATTTTGTTTGATCACATCCAGCAGTTCAGCTACTGGCACTTTCCTAATGCTGCTCATTTATTGAAGGGAAGTTCTGCTATTTAGCTTAAGCAGAGAGGATTGGAAGTGACACAGCATAAACAGGAACTGTCAAACAATTAAACAGTGTAAACAGCACAGATGAGCCTCTGATGAATCTGGCTGTCAGAAGCCATTTAGCGAGGTTAAGACAAGTTGCCCGAAAGGTGGTTCTATCTGTCTGCACTTACATCTATGACAGTTGCTCAAACTGACTTACAAAGAGTGGGTGAGCTTATAATATATAAAAATAAAGACTAATCATGTGTAAAAATACATCTTAAAGTTCACATGCCTCTAAAGAGTAAGTGATCTACTTGACTGGGAGAACCTGAGAATTTGGGACTGTGCAAAGTAAGTACTATAACTAAAGCTATTAAATGTGACACCGTTATGCAAAGTTTAGAAGAATAACTCTTATAATAGAGAAAGATGTGAGCAAAGTGAAAGTTAGAGAAATGAGAAGCAAGAAGAACGAGAGAATTGTTATTGATAACAGAACCAAATGAAGTCCAATGAAGCAATGAATATTAATGCTCTGATATTAGCTTCTAAGAGGCTGAATCATTGTATGTTTATGATAAATGAAGGCTTCTTTTCTATGTGTCAGGGTCTCTTAACTGACAAATAGGAAGCTAATGACAATAACTAAAACATATGGTAATGGCCTTTCACAAGGCTCCACTATCAGTGACACCTGCAACGTAAAGGACTGCCATGAGAACCATACAGTCATCATTACATTTAGTGTCTGCTGTGTATTGTTTAGGATGATTGAGTATCTGATTAGCATTATGGTTTGTGCTGGATTATTCACTCCAGCCGATAGTGTCTCACTCGGTGGGAGTATTTTCTCATAGATCTCACTGCACAACAACTGTTCTGAGGTAATGTAGACACAACGGATCTTTACAGCACTTTAGTCATATCTTTTAGAGAGTATGTTATGGTGTATGTGGATTATGTAGAGTTAACATCATCTGGAAATTAATGGTGTGTATGTGGGGTTACGTGTGACGGGACATCTCCCCTACTGAACTGAAACTGTGTTGTCTTTAAAGCATATCTCTCGAACCTTGGAATTAACCTTCTAATCTTTATTTTATTTTCCTAACAGTCCAACACACATACATTTTCACGATGTGCCTCCCAAAGCTCTCATCTACACCCCAGCTACCACAAGGCATTGACCAGAATCTCGAATCCCCTCTTAGTGTGAAATGTAGAATATCACTCTTCTCCCATGTGATAATCCAGACCCATCCATCCCCACAGCACCAGCCTGTGACAGATACAAAATATGGGGAATGTTGCTAATCTCAGAACCCCTGTAGCCTAGGGGTCAGTGGGGAGCCCCTCTGCCTAAACAAGGCCATCCTGGGAGGCGTAGGCACAAGATAGCTCGGCCTCAGCCCTTAGCGTAAAGCCCTGCATGTCGGATTAATGCCCCTAGAGGGACATGGTGTTTCTGATGGGCTGCAGGCTTACGGGATCACAGGATCACAACACACGAGCCTCTGTAGTTATTATAGGAGAGAACAGGAGTTAGCATCCAATCCGTGAGCACGTTTTACAGAGAGATAAAGAATAATGGGAAGGGAGAAAACAACACAGCCAGATAGCTAGTCTGAGACATAAAGATAAAACGAGCATCTTATGTTTACAAGTTGAACTTGCGAGTCTGAATTCAGCTCGAGGCCAATATGTAGAACAGTAGAGAAGATCTCAAAATGTACATTAGCAGAGAGAAACATGTTCCTGTCCCTTCCCTGAAGGATGCAGCAGTGCACTTATACGATGATGGAGAACTAATTCAATAATTAATGGTGATAACCATCAGCAGCAGCCCAAATCGATTCTTATCTTTGCCTGTGTTGAGCAATGCTACATTTTTAATGTTCTTGTCATTTTGATTAAGATCATGTCATTGCCTTTGTCCTTGCTCATAATGTGAATTAGAGAGCTTTAAGAGCTGCTATTTTCCTCCTCTGTTTAATTAGGATTAAACAACAAGTAACATATTTTATTCAAAGCTATTATACGGATTCTTGCCTTGCAGAGGGTTTGTGTTTTGTAAAGATTGAAATTAAATGTAGACATTACATACATTAAACATGTGCTTGTGTTCAAGGCAGAGGCTGTAAATTAAATGGTGATAAACTCTACCTTACCTCTGTTAAAAAGGTTTAGCATGCATGAGACACGTTTACTTGAAGGTCCAATTAGCAGGATATGTACTTCTGCTATTTTGCTTCCCCCATAATCACTGCATGTAATTCCCTCTACAACCCTTTCTAAAGTTCCTAAACTGATCAGGTTTAGGACAGTGCTGTAGTTTTAAAAGGTCTTGTCTTGTCTTGGTCTCGAGTCTTTTTGGTCTCGGTCTTGTCCTGGTCTTGGACAAAGCCGTATCGATGGGATGGGGAAAAAAAGAGAAAACAGCACATGCTCACAAAACACTCAACATCATTATTTCTTACGCACTTCAATGCAAATGCAACCAGTCAGATGCCTCTATTTTAAAAATAGAGGCATCGCGTGTGACAGCGAGGTCGGCAAAGAAATGTCAGAAAATGTCGGCAAAGTCCGCAGGAATAATCTTTGGCTTTAAAAAGCACAAGGAACATCCCTAAAAATAAGCATCTACATTCACCCAACATCTGGAGAGAAAGCACCACGAATAGTTTGTGTCTCAGTGAACATTTAAGAGCTGGTGCACATCTGGCGTTTGCTCAGCTATAACAGGGTGTCCGCGAGGTTTTAAAAGTAAAAAGTAGTAAATCACATAAGGAAAAAGTAAGGGCATTAAGAAATATTAAAAGGTATTAATCATCATTTCATGAGGTATCACATTTTCGCGTAACTTTATTTAACATGGGTTTAGACTCGAAAATTTGAATTAGGCGATGTCTGTGATGCTAACGCTGCACGTCGTCTCAAGCTGTTCGTGCTGAATCACCGGCTGCTGCTGATGCTCAAAGAAAGTCAGACAGTTTCTTACTCTTTGATTTATGCTCCAGGCGGAGGCATTGAAAGAAATTGTTGTTTTCACGTGTTTATGTTAATAACCGCAGTCAATAGAACAACTTAACTATTTTAAGGAGGTATTTGATGCAGCTTATTAATCAACGCACGTGCTCTGACCGCCTGTGTGTGCATTAGTCTTTTTAAATTCTATTTCTATTCCTACCAGTTGTTAATTTCTAACACAACACAGAATACTACTAGTGACGGATCTAGGATTTTTAAGGGGCCATCGAGGAGCCAAACTATTTATAGAGTAGCCAAGTAACCTGTCCATGATCCTTATACACAGTTCCTGGTTTTGGTATGGTTTATACTAGGGCTGGACACGTTAACGCGTGTGGATCACAGGAAGGACGGGACATTGATGAGTACTGGCTTTGGAATGGCATCAAGACGTCTCTACACCAATGAGAGCATTTGGGGGAGGGGCTAATACTGCTGAAGCTTTTTGCAACACAACTAATGCAGCAAATCACCCAAACAACGGACACCAACACAAACACAGGAAACTATGACATTCATGTTCACGTTCATGGACCTTTAAAATGTCAGCAGGTAACAACAACAATAACTGTGTGTTGTTTTGTTTTTTTACAGATTTTGGAACGCGCATTGTGTGTTTGTGCGTGTGTGCGTGTGTGCGTGTGTGTGTGTGCGTGTGTGTGTGTGTGCGTGTGCGTGTGTGTGCTATCAGCTGAAGCCTAGAGTAAACAAAGTCTGTAGTACGGAGATGCTGCGCCACGTGCAAATTCTCACTCAGAGCAACAGTTCCATGGCAATAACAGTGATAAAAATGATCTCAACCTATGTGATCGAGAGGGCACAATCTAAACACAGAGTTCAAATCAAGCACCAATAAAATGACAAAAAGAAAAAAGTAAGAGAAAAGATGGGAGCAACTGAGAAGGCTGCATGTCGGTGGATGCCTGCAAACAATAAATTAATATTTAAGTTAAGATATGCAAGAAATATAGAAGTGCTACTGTGTGACATTAGCACCACTAGTGTACGCATGGATTTGCATCCATCTAATCACTCTCTGAAAGAAGGACAGATGAGTGACAGGACAGGGGCACTTTTAGGGCCAATCAGAATTCAGCTGGCGCCCATGCTTCAGTGGCCCCGCCCCTAGAACTGCCACTGATATAGAACTGTTGAATTATGCCTGTTAATGTATTTATCATCTCTTTTCAATATGCACTTTATTAGGTAATAGTTCTGCTAACCTGAAACTAATCAACCCTTCCCTCTGTCTGTCTATGACGAGCTGAGCAAGCTGTGTCTGATGCCGTAAAGCATTATGTGGGGGTTCAGTAGGTAGAGCTGACATCTACAAACCAGAGGGTAAGCACTTAGACACTCTGTTCACAGCCTTCGTGTCAAGATGTCCATAGACAAGAAACTAAATCCCTGCAGTAGTGTTAGGCATCAGTCACTGCAGTAACAGACAATCAGGAAACACTGTGCCAATGGCAGTGAAGCCACTTACCTTATTACAAGTCTGAGTTAATGTAAAAATCGTATATATGGGGTCTTTAAATTGTGTACAGTAAAGAAATTATTAATTAAAACATAATGTGAAGAAAATAGGTTATGAGATTAAGGTTGATTAAAGCAGCAGGATGTGATAAAAACTTCTGTAGCTTAGTTTGAGAGATTATTATTAAAAACATTTGAGATGTCATATATCACTTCTTTGAACTCTGATTCATCCATCTGCCCGATGAAAGTGATGCCATTGTTCCAGCCTGATGTCTTAGAGCAGAGTGTTTGTGTAACTTTTTGCATATGCAATCCAATGCAGAGAACATTTGGCGATGCTAGAATTTACACTCGTGAATCCAGTGTGAGCACACTGAGATGTAAAGTATACCAGGCATTGGGCATTCTGGGCCCTCAACCCCTGCCCTTTACTAAAAATAATCAAAGGTTACCCTCCCAACATTAATTAAAACTCTATGGTGTCACAACCATTTTATTTTCCTATTACTCAAGCTCTGTTTCTGTTATATTAACATTTTAACAAATGTGCTTAATAAACCTATTACAACCTGTATGAACATGTTGTAGTTTGCTACAGTGATATTACATTATAAATAAGTACGAAACATCAGAACTCAATCAGAATTTCCTTTCATTTCTGTGAAAATAAAGTATTTTGTGTAGGTTATACTACAAATGTGAAAAACAGTAACAACTAGAACTTCATGTATTTAATATGAATAAGTGCAACATTAGAAAGAAAAGCCCCACGTTCTAGTAGGCTTTCTGTTTTTAATTTAAACTCATGCCTCTTCCTGTCCTTGAAGTGTACATAAGCAGAGAAAGGCTGCTGCTTATAACATTACACCAATATTACCAAACCATTGATGATTCTAAAAGTAAAGGAAGCATTCATTCCATTCTGCTAATCACTACAATTAAGTTACAGGTGAGCACTCTAACAATGAGTATTGATGGCACTTTGATAGCTAATGCCTGTTACAAATTACGCAACCAGATTTTGTTCTGAAACGTACCGGAGTAGGTAACACAGCTGCATCAGTATCCCGTGGTAGATGCACACCTAATGACTGGAACCCCGAGGGCTCAGACAGCCATGATGAGGAGGGATTAGGAGTAGCAGGCTGTCAGCAGGATGCATTTATGAGTGTGCATCTATCCATGTGTATGTCTGTGACTGTGTGTACGAGAGAAAGAAATCTCCCTAGACCTGCATGAATCTGGGGGATAGAGGCTTTTAAGGCCTAAAAAGGTCTTTGCACTTGAAACCCTGATATCTGCTTTGGAAGTGAGGAGGCATTAGAAAGAGATGCACACGTAAATCAGACTCAGAGGTCTGAATTAGTTTGGTAAATGTCAGGGAATGAAGCAATTTCATTTTATAATCTATCAAAAAAGGTGAAAACGGCTATTTCTCCTCACACACGCAGCTTAACTCACAGTGTAACAATGCTTTTGTATTGCTTCCATATTCAAAGTTAAATTATAGAATGACAGCTACACAAAATGCTGTTCTGTGTCACAATGTTAGCCCCATTTAATATTCATAAACTCTCCACATAACATTTTCCCACTCTTGTGTAATATCCTGTGTCCACACGACACTCGTGTGTAGAGAGCCTTCTCATCCAAGCTTTAATTCAAAGCCTAAAATTATGGTTGAGTTAAATGTTCTGTTCCTAATGCACTGATATAATGCTAAATTACAGATGGCTGGTTTTATTTGTGTGAATAAATTTGTGAGCTTAATGGTTTGTAAAACATGTTTTCTGTGCATAGTTTACAAACACGGAATGATACTAGAGTCTGTGTTATGGCATGAAATACAATTATTGTTAATTTAAGCAATAAATTAACGGTAATTTATTATCGTGAAGAACAATGATTGTTCTTCAATTAATAAGACAATCAATCGAAAAACAAAAAGTAATCCCACTGTGAGTTGGTAAAATATTTTTACAGTCATGTCTTTATTCCTGTACTAGTGAAAAACGCTGAATTGTTATGACAATAAACCAGACTGTGGATCACACCCAGCTAGTCTGTAGTAAGACATATTGTAGCTATAAATAAATACAAATAAATCCTATAAATAAATACATATTCTCCATTTAGGATAATGATAGTAAATGTGCACCATATCTGATCACTCTGTCTGAAAATTATATCTACTCCTAACAGATGGTAAAACACTGCCCACAATTAGGCAGCACATGGCCAAGATCTGTCCATTTCTGGAAAATAAAGCTGACATATTTTCCATTTATCTGCCAGTATCTGACATTAATCTGGCAACTGAAAAAGACATTGGGTCCAGCCTCCAGTACTCGTGGTAGTGTGTGCTTCCTGTCTGCATCTTTTCAGATGATACTCTACAGGAGCATATCTTTTTTGCTTATGGTGGATTGAAAGCTGATTTCATTGCGGACGTGTGGCCAACAGGTTTGTCATAATGATTTCCAAATGCATTTGAAGAGCAGCTGTTCACTTCTGAAAAGTGCCACACTTGCAAGCTTGGAGGTTCTGTTGTTTCTGTTTGCGCTAAGCACGTTCACAAGGCCCATACTGGGCCTTGTTAAATATTTACATAAATAATGGTATGAGAATTATCTGTCAATTTATTAGCATTAAGATTTCTGACGTGCTAAACGTGTAACGCTGTTGACAGTGACAGATCCGAACATGTGGGCTGGCTGGTGAGCAGACTTTATCAAGATTGAGCACAGCAATATTAAAAATACTGTTGAACATAACACCTGCTAACGCTGCAGAGATCTCAATCGTTCCCCCTTGTAAGCAAGATGTGTACTATCTAATTAACAGAGCAGCACAAGTGTGGTGTTGGCAAGAGTGTGAGACTATGGTCCCCCCCCCCACCTCCTCCAGTTGTTCCTGACATATCACACGCACAACACATCTGATGCCACAGGACGCAGAAAAGGGGGCGTTTCAGGCAACTGCAAGGAGTCCTTTATTTTCAGTTAATGACTGAACAATTCTAGCCTCAGAGCTGCATCCTCTGGTGGGTGTGTCTACCCCCGAGGTCATAGAGCCGCTTTCTAATAAGCATCCTTTCACACACAAAAAAAAAACTCAATATTTGCTCAGCAACTGGAGGAGGAGACGCGAGAGCCGTTAGGGAGCAGGATATTGGTTGGCTATGACAACGCACATGAAGACTGAGCAGGCTGGAGGTGGAGGGGCAGATTGAGGGATGGATGGAGCAACGGAGGGGTAGGTGGGGGAAATAGGGATGGACTAGTGGTGAGTGCTGCTGGTTGGGTAGGGGGCCTTTTCTGCCACATATAGCACTATGAGGAACAGATGGGGCCTGATAAATCCTGAAAGGGAGGCATTACCTGCCCAAGTCACCAAGCAGCCACAATTATCACAGGGCTCTGGGTTCATTGTCAATTAGAGTGGCAGTTAAAGCCAGGCAGCAGCTGTGGCAGATGGCAGGGATCCAGAAAGGCTGGGGGAGCCGGGACAGAGGCCAGCCCCCAGGCTCTCTCCATCTCTCCTCCTACTTTTCTCTCCATCTTTACGCCTCTTTCTCTAGTACACCAAGGTCTGCTTTAGACCTTGCAGGACCTGCACTCTCATTCTGTGTGTGTGACAGAAAGAGAAAATAAGACAGGGTGGAGGGAGGTGTGTGGCGAGGAACAGAAACACCACTCATTAGAGAGATTACAACAAAACAGAGTTTAGCGTCGTCGTTTTTTTCTCGCAGACTGCCTCCTAAACCGAACAGCAGTGTTCAGTGATAGCATGCTCGTTATTTATGGGAGCAATTATTATTTTCAGTTTTTGCAGTTATAGAAGATGCTGACATTCCTGACCACTATCAGTAAATGATGGCAGTGAGATCATGACCAACAGTGAGGACGACTTGTCCCACTAGATACGGCGTATTAAGAATGTGCAGGCTTTGTCAACTGGAAAACTAATTTGCTACAGTCATGTGGTAACTGTTTTTTCTCTGCCCGGAGTTCTTACTTGAATGGTGGAGAAGATTGCACGAAACCAAATGGGCTGTAGTGGGTTTGATTATGATTCTGAGTCTATATCAGAGCTTTTTCTACAAGCGAAAGCTCTGATGTGGACTCCTTCCTTAGGTGTGGGCTCAGGCTCCGTCTTGTTATTTTTGTTTCCCGTTGCTATGGTCGTGTGCCAACAGCAGCCCTGCCATCTTGGTGAAGTATATGGGCAATTGAAGGGTGGCCGTTTGCTGAGGTTGTCCCCGTGATCTTCCAAGCAGTCTCCCCCTGGCTCCCATTCTGAGCCAAGGCTCACCAGCAGGCTTCACTTTCAGCAAGTACCACCATTCATCACCAGGCAGGGGTACTGGAGGGTTGGGCGAGGGGGCTACAGCAGGGGGCCGGCAACGGGGCAGTGTGTGCCCCTCACTCCTCCTCCTTTCTTCCATACAGGCTGCTGAGAATATAGACCTCTACCACAGACAGCAGCCACACTCCTGTCTTACACCCTTTACAATGTCGCTTCAAATGTATTCAGGGGAGGAGAGACCTGCTCCCCTCTAGTGCTCCCTTGCTCCTTCACCCTTGTCTATTGCACCCTCCTATTCTGTTCTCTTTCTCCCCGGTGCCATGTCTCTTTGACTCTCCTCCCTCGTCCCTTTCCCCTCTCCCTCCTCTCTGCCGTTCTGATCCCACTCACGCTTTTCTCCCCACTGGGGCATCATTCCTCCTACTTTGTTCCGCCAGTCCTGGGCCCAGTGTCTGGGCTTTCCTGATAGTGAAGAAGAAGTAGCAGCCTATCCATCTGCCTGCCCGGGGCCTGCCAATGAAGAAAGAGGAGCAGAGGTCCTCATTCATAACAATGGCCATTAACAATGCTAACAGCGCTGCTGCTGTAGAGACTGTGGAGGAAGAGGGTGTTGGAACGGAGATAGGGGGTTGCAAAGGCTGGGACTACAGGGGTCAGACAGTGAAGTGAGAGCAGGTGCCAGGGAGGGCCTGTCGCCAGGCAAAGTTGAAGATTGCAGAGATCTGATAGGTTTACAGCACAGACAGTGGACTAAAGCATGTTGTTAGGGCGTTCAGCAAGCCCCCGGAGTCTTCCAGGCCTGTAAAAAATATTGATTTCTTTTCTTTCCTTTTTTTTTATACCTGTGCTTATACAGCTTGTGGAGTCCTGTCCATGTGATGCTAGCTGCCCCCTTACACTATACCTTCTTGTTGCTTCATGCTCAGCTGTTAAGAAGTCAGTAGCTTAGCACTGGCTGTTTTTTTTATTGAATCATTTATTAGAAGTACAACAGACAGAGAGGCAAATTCATTTACTAACCTGGCACTGCATCAGCAAAAATATAGTGCAATGTGGATGACACACAAACACACGCGCGCGCGCACAATAGCCGTAATGATGCCCAAGTAGGCCAAATTTACCTCTGCTACTTCCCCCGGCTTCCCTCCTGAGTTTTGACACATTTTCACATTTATCAGGAATGCCTATCTGTCTCCAGTAACAACAAAAGGCACCCCCTCTAAAGAACAACACTGCATGGAGCCTCCTGTGAAATGGTTACAGTGGGCCCTCCCTTGCCATGCCTCTCATCTCTCCAATCAAACTGTCAAAAAAGCAGAGTCCTTTGTATGGAGTGTTTTGATTAGATTTGGATGGATTTCAAATCTGGTCTTGTTTCCTGGAATGATTCTGAGTGAAAGAAGAAACCCTGCAACAAGATTAACCACTAATCTATGCTTTAGTTACAGCTACTAAAGTCTGTCCATCTGCGCATTCATTCAAACACACTGGAGCTTTTGTAGAGAAAATTATTTGCATTTTATATGGTTTTTTTAAAATAAATTATACATACAGTACATTTATGAATTTTATATTTCTTTCAATTAATTGTTCCAAACCACCGCTTTAACTTGGCACGACTGATCAGCCGTATAGAATTTCCTTATACATGCAGTGTACGGTATAGTTGTGAACTTCATCCCTTCAACACATTCATCAATAAAATTGAGTTGTCCACAGGGCAGTGAAACATACTGTATACCATCAATGATTCTGATCAATATGATCCAGTTATGGCAACTTATTCTAGGTGGCACAATCAATACCACACATCATCAACACTGCTGTCTTCCAGACTAATAGTCTTTAGTGTCCAATATGGACTACAGCAATAGCTTTCTAAGCCTTTTTTTTCTTTAGCAGACACACAATAGAGTCTTAAAGTATGAGGTCATGTAAAGGTATGTACCGACATTTTTCTTCCCACTGTGTTTTAAATGGTTTTCTAGCAGCAAACACAGTGGGGAAAACAACTTGATGGCTCATAGGGAAATTGCCCGGAAACCTAATGCAGACTACGCATAATTTGCTGACAAAATTGTCGATGAGTTAATGATCATGGAGAACTGGCTGATCGTTGCTGCTTTTCAATCCATTTCATTTGTATTGGCAGATGCTGATTCCTCTCCCGTGGGTGACAACAAAGATTTTGTACCAGCACGGATCTGACTGCTGATCACACAATGCGCAAAGATGAAAAATAATGTACTTGCTGTGAGGCACTTGTCTAATTCCTGCACCTAACACCACTGTGGTGGAAGTCTGGGTTTTTTTAATTTAATCCAGTATGTCACTGACGTTTTGCTATTTTATTTTGTCAAGAATATTTTGAGTTTATCTTTTGCACTTAAAAGAAGAAGAGTGACATATTAAAGGCTAGGAGACACTAAAATATAAATTTTACCTTTTGTCAGAATAACCACAAAGTAAACTTTTCAAAATGTGATGTGTTCATTTTAAAGTAATCCAACAGGAATGTGTGCTTCATTGTTTGTTTCAAACCAACCAAATGGTGAATTTTGAAAGTTTCCTTTCAAAATGGTAATAATTTCATATTATTAATTACAGCTTTAGATATAAACAACTCTGTCAACCCTATTTAATCAAAACCAGCTCTGCTGAATAAGAGAGTATCCAAGATAATCTATGTCTGCTCTCTGGCTCCTTTCTTTCCTTGTTCTCATTAAAAAACTATTATTATTATTAATAATAATCTAGACAGGAGCTATGTTATTGCTTTCAGATTATGGTGGCAGTTGATATTTCTGGAATATCATGGTCTGTAAGAAAGAAAAAGTAAGAATCCTCCTTGGAGTAAAAAAAGGACATTTTTCTGTATTTCTTCCTGAATCAACCCCTGCATTGAATTTTATGCAGCAGTTGACACTACTCAATAATTGTAAGCTCTTGATACATGTCATAAAGCATGAACTCTGTCTGCTGATAATGAAGCAGGTGACTGCTGTATGGCTTCAGAATGGTCTCAAATGCACAGTTTAATGACTGTCTGTGTGTCCGCACGGCGGTGTGTGTGTGTGTGTGTGTCTTCCTTGTGTGGCTCTTTCACAAGGCTCCTGTCAGGTCCGTAATTGACAGTCTAAGTGGGGCAGCCGAGAGGCCAGGCCCTGTTAATTTATTTTCTCAGACTCTCCATCCATATTTATGAGCCCCTGCTGTTTTGTCTATCACTGCCGATCAAACCTGCTGCATAATTGTACTTGCTAAAGCAGGAGAGGCATGTATGAGTGGTCACTCTTTCTTATTTCATTGATTCATATCTCCAGACCAGGAAGAGGAGAAAGAGAAATAGAGAGAAACAGAGAGATGCCAGTGGCGACCATGATTAGAGATCAGGAATAGAATAAGCTGCCAGAATCAGGTCATTATGCCAGCACCCTCTGATCTGGCTGAAACTAATTACTGTAGGTGTGGGTCTCCTTTTAGCTCTAATAGCCACGTCTATCACGGTGTGGCACAAACTCATCCATCATAAGCTATCATCGACGCAAAGGATATTCTAAAAGAAAACTCCAAGCTTAGTAAAACATATCGTCTAATTTAAACAAGCAAAAATCAGTTCAGTGCATCATCTGGATGTAATGTAAGATCACCTGCCATGCTGTGTCCAATGATGATGTTTTGAATTGCATTAGAGTTACCTCAGCAGGGAAATTCAATGCTTATAAAAGTAACACACAAAGCATGTAGGTGTTTACCTCCAGTCATCCTCATTTAATGAGTTTAATTTGTTTACAAACTAACCTCAAGGAAATATTTGCTGGAGAGACCTTGATGTTTGTGGTATTAGATACGAGCATACCTGTATTGTCAGGGGTAATAATGTAATTATGTGCTATTTTGATCCCATAAACATACATTCATTACCATTCATTATGACTTGTTATGTTTTTATCAAAACATTGCAGCCTGATGTAAGCATGCATAATTGGGATTACTGTAAGCAGCCGGGTGTTGGCCTATTCCAGTTTCTCTCCAAGTGATCACTTAAGAAAAGTCAGTTCAGCCTTGGTTAATTCAGACTTGTGCTGACTTCAGCTATAGTTTAGGGTTTGTGGCATTCTTTTTTTTGTAAGAATGATCCTGCTCTATGGTTGTTCTGAACAAAGTATTTAATTAGTATTCTGGAATCTGTTTTTTGTATTAGGTCCAGAGCCTCAACAATGCACTCTTAAAGCCGCCACTTATGGATAAATCATTTAAGTTGCTCATTTACTTACTCTCAAAAGCTTTAATTTCTTTTCTTTTTTTTACACATTTTTATCTTTCCAGTTTTCCCCACTCTTTTCAAAATTACTGATTGAGCGCAGTTGCTAATAGCTGCATTGCGAGTTATAAACTACAAATGAACTCTCTTTAGTCCAAATGAAACTTACTCTGATATGGGCTCCCAGCATGCATTGATGATTATAGAAACTCTCCCCGTGAAATTGTCTTTGTAATTGTCTCACTGCTTATGGTAAGCTAGATAGTTCCCTAATAAGCCAAACAGAGGAGGCAGTGGAGGTATTTAGATAGCCGTGCAGAGTAAAATTACTCCTCTAAATGTTTTCATTTCTATATTTTATCATCTAGCCTCACTTCACTTGGTTGTTTTTACACATATTTGAACTGTATCAGTTTTGCTTTCATTTCATCACTTTATTATACTCTCTGCTCTCTCTTCAGTTCTACACTATGAACCAAAGACACACACAAAATGCAAAATAAGGAAGGAAGGCCAAATATTTTTTTTCCATCTATGACCAAAAGCTTATTTTGATTGTAAAGCATCATGGTTTATTTTGTTGCAACAAAAATGCAAAGCAGTTCTGCGCTTATCACGAGGCAATAAAGGTCAAACTGGCCTGTAATTACAACATCTCTAGCAAAGCATATTATGTTTACAGGCAGTTTACCACATACACTGCTCTGTCATCCTGCATGCATCGGTTCCAGGCTCCACTGAAACATCATCTGTCCCATAGCACTTGGCTCAGTTTCAAAGCTCTTTTCTTCTGTTCTCTTTTGTTCGCACTGTAAGAACTCTGGCTACAGAAAGAAAGCAAACAAAACACGATTCAATATCAGTTCAAGTCATTGTGTAACTTAGTTTTCACAATAGGTTTTAAAGCTTCCGCAGCATTTCCACAATGCCACTAACTATAAGGAAATGGGAGGAGCGAGATGACAGATTAAGGAAATTAATTAAGGAGAGGAAGCAACTTCACACTACTGGAATGTGCCCCAGGTGAAAACGTGTCATTGAATTGACTTCTCTGAGAACAGAGGTTGAGCCTGCATGCCTTGATTAATCAATGCGCTGTGTTTTCTCCCCTACTTGAACCCAAGGCCAAGCCATATTTCACAGGAACAAATTGAGCAGGGGACTGACACAGGTTTGACCATAAAACCAAAGGTAATTAGGAACCATGGGAAGGCCACCTCCATAAAAGACAGTAGCTCAGACCCATTCAGTATAACCTAGGGAAGCTTCACAGCTGCAGGAGCCATAGAAGCGTTGGTTTTCACTGGATCTATTATGAATTCTCTTTGTTGTAAGTATGCAAATATGGATATACTGTCACATCAGGGTGGTATTTTGATCTCCTATGAGGTGATCTGAACTATTTGACATGATTAGAGTGAGTAAAACACTGACACAAAAGCTTCCTGGCACAACATGCACAGCAAGAGCAAGTATATATCCTTATCACGATCATATGTGAGGCCTGTTGGTTTAGCTGAGGCATCCTTCCTATTTTATTCATTCAATAAAAGGCTATCATCTTAATATCCATCCATGTTTCACATGTCTGTGCTGTCTCCCCCCTTGAGATTACACGAGTAATCATAATTATGGCAACGCAGAAATTAGCAAAAGAGCACATAAATGCTAAAAATGAAGCTTTAGTTCAAGCCAGAGTAGCAGAGTAGCCAAGAAAAATGAAGGCTAGCACTAAGCCATTTTGCCTAAATGCCTTTGCTGCAGTACGGAACTGGTTAGAGGTCCCTTTTTATGATACAACTGTTATGAAATCTGCCATGAAGCATCTCTTCTGGCTCTGTGGTTAATGTAGCTCGAAAAGAAAATGGTCAGACATCCATTCTTCTGAGCTGTCCTCATTATAGAGAGAGTTAGAGAGCGAGAAAGCGAGAAAGCTTCAGTACTTCGTCCCCTTTTTAAGTATTTTGATGTTTATATGCATAGTGTTAGAGTGAAAGTGAGAGAGAGAGAGAGAGCTGCAGACTGCACCGTAAGCATTTGAGACCACTGATGAAAAAACAGGCACTGTTATTAAATCTATATTTAGATGAATGGGTTATTGCAGCCTAGACCCTGTTGCATGGGACTGACTCGCCATATTAATGCTTGTAATTTAATAATCCCTAGATTGTGGAAGTTGGGAAATAGAGTGAGAGAGAGAGAGAAACCACAGTTGCCGCCCAGTGTAAGAAATTAAACCTCTCTGTTAAAAAAAAGCTTTAAATAATGTGTTTTTTGATTTGTTGCTAGCTATCGTAATGTATATTTACCTTCCTGATTTTTCACACTTTTGTCACACTTAATTTGGTTCGGATCATTTGATGAATTTAGATGTTACAGAAAGATAAACTGAGCACATACAAATTTCTGTTTTTTATTGACAGTAACTTGATTCAACAGGTCTGTCAGTAACCAGGCCTGAGTGTGGTAGTGAATTTACCATCAGCTTTCCAAAAACTCTGGTTAATCACAGTTAATTTATAATTTTAGCAAAGAGGGAGGCAATTCGTTTTTCACACAGGGCCAAATTAAATCATTAATAAATTAAATGATAATTTAAAAACTGAATTTTATATTTGCTTGGGTTATCTTTGTGTAATAATAAAATGTGTTCAGTGATGTGAATCATTTAATTTTGACAAATATGGGAAAAGAAATCTGGAAGGGGGTAAATGCTCTGTTACTGTGACTGTCCTGATTTTAGCTTTGGTATGCGTCTGCCATCATAACGATGATACTGTGTGACTAGATTGGATTACATGTAGAGGTATGCATGCAAAAATATTTTGGCAGTTGAATTGTCCAAAAACATGTTTTTGGTCAGTCTGGTTAAATCACCGGTCCAGGGTGGCAAAAGATGCTCGTGTGGCAGTCAAACAGACCTTCCAGATGGCATCCGCAGCATATGTGGCATGACCTTCTGCAGTATGGGTACACAGGAGCACAGAATCACTGTGCAAACAGCAGGCACGGTCCTCAGATGTGTGTTACCCCCCTGGGACACGGGAGCAGAATGAGATGCCCATCACTCTTTGGCTCTGCAGATGCACCTCACAACTGCCGGGCTTTCAGCTTCATTAGGCCTGGATCAGATACATACAGAGGAGTGCAGCCCGAGGCTATCACTACAGCCTCCCTGCGACGCATACACACCCACATGCACACACGCAGTCGTATTTGGAATAATTTCTAAAAGGAGGGAATTTCATCAGCGAAAAGATGTGATGGCGACGGATTTCTTTTTTTTTTCCATTTTGTGTTTTGAATACGTGCAGGGTGGGGAAGATAATGTCCTTGTGACAAGACTAAGTCAATGGCTGTGTGTGAATATAGAAATCATAATGAACAGGTGAAACGTCTTTCAGGTTGAACTAGATTACAATGAAAAGCAGCGATCTAGGAATGCCATTCAGGCTTCTATATTTGAGGATAAACACCTCAAAACACAATCCTAACCATTCTTTTCCCAATAAAACAAGTAAACAGCTATGACTGGGGTCATAGGGTGTCATTATCGTCTTTACTGTAGCGCCAACACTTCCCTGTGAGCAGTTGGACTTTTATTCATCATCAGCAGAGACATTCTCCACCATGCAATATGTAATTAGTGTGTAATCCCAGGCCTTCTTAAAATGAGACCAAAAAATGATGATGCGGAACCATAATGAGATATTAATTCAGAAACGCTGCAGATAGGCATTTATTCTTTTCTTTTTTTTTTTGCTACCTTAATAAAGCAACGTTGCATAAGTTATTACGAAGCTTTAATGTAGACATGGTTATTACAGCAATTTGTATGGGCAACCAATGTTTCATTTCCGCTTCTGTCTGTTTTTTTCTCATTAAAACCTCAATCCCTATCCGTCAGTTGTCTGTTTGTTTGGAATAACTTATTGGTGTAGGAGACACAAAGGAAGATAGTACAGGAAAGAGCGCGCAGATACAAATATTGCACACATTTCTTACCCAAAATATGCACATTTTAATTCAGCCTAGCTGCCTGAATGAGTCATGTGTGTCCAATCTCAAGCATTTGGCTCAATCGTGTAAAATACGTCCCAGGTGACCAAAGCAGTTGGTCCACAATTTAATCCCCCCACCCCTCAGCTACCAATCCTGTTCCACCTCTTTAACGTTGTGAATGTATCTATGCGTGTGTCCGCTTCTGTATTGGGTTAATTTCAGATTGAATGTTTGAATTAAACAGAAATTACTTCAGTGCGTTCCCACTTTAAAGGGGTTTGAGCAGTGACAAATGAAAAATGAATGCAGAGGAAAGACGAGCATTGTCCAAATTTGATTAATATGAAGAATTTTATTTGAATAATTGTATTTGAATAGTTGACCAATCTATCAAAAAGCCAGAGACAATTTGTTTTAGTTAGGTTACTTCTCAGGAATTTCACTTGACAGTCTTCGCTTTTAATGTGAAAACACAATATTTAACCACTTGGCCTCAAGCACCATATTCACGGTATTAAATTATTTTACACACTACGCTGTTTCTAACTGAAACCCTCCCATTATTTTCATCATTCATCAAAATGCCACATAGTCACTACAACACAGTTTTAATCAAAGTTAGGAGACTGAACACATTTGAGTATTTCAAGTTTTATCTTCAGCAGATGTTGTTCTTGTTATTTGGTGGTGAAATTTTCAAAAATGTGATGCACGATGACTGTATGCAAGAAATCTCAGGTTAATTTCATACACCCAATAAACACATGGTTTTGGCTTCCAACGTTGATTTGATGTTTGCATGTGCAGACACCAGCATTGTTTAATATCTCCCATTATAAGAGGAAAAGGCTCTCTCGGATTGTATTTTTGGCACTGTATCAAGAGTGTAATTGACCATGTGTGCTGGAGTATGTGTGTGTGTTTGTGTGTGTGTGTGTGTTTGGTGGGGTAAGGTGGGGAGGTTGAAGGGGCTTAAGAGAGTTGGGTCATCCTGTTGCCTGGTAACAAGCCTCAGATTGACAAAGGAAGAGCAATTTAGGACTACTTTCCCCAAAAATCAATACAACAGACCTGATGTGATGATGTGAAATTAGCCAAGGGAGAAAAGCCAATGTGTTTGGCCGAGGTTACTTCATAACCAAGAGAAGAGATTGTGGAAATTGCATCTGAAACATTGAATATAAAGATATAAGGTCTGGGTACCTGACTTCTGAAATCCCTCTAAAATGAGACTTTTCTAGCCCCTGTCTCCCTCAGGTAATGAGAACTTTAGCAAAGTGAACACTCATGGGGAGGGAAGAATCAGATTTTAGCGTTCTTGTTTAATACCGTCTGTCAGACTGTCACCTATATTGCCCTGTGCGAGTGGATACGGTGCAAGGCTATAATATTGGAAAAGATTGGAGTAGGAAAGTAATTGAAGTTGAATAAAACTTTCAGACAGCTGTAGACATGCATAAAACATGTTCACAGCCTCACCGCTCAAACTAGGTGGTTCAAAATCACAGAACTCATACAAATATTGTTAAAATGAAAATACACTAATGTTTTATTGGCTGTAGCTACGCTTTAATACAGGACACACATTTTCCTGGAGGCAACTTGGTGAAGTATAAAAGGTTACTGTTGGAGGATCAACCCAAAACACACAACGTGAGCTCTTGAGTTAAAAAAAATTATTTCCAAGTCATCTTAGCTTTATTTCTTCTTACATTACATACATTACTTAAGCACCTTAATCACGTAATGGTGTAAGCCAGTCTCTTTCTGTTGACAACCTCAGAATTTAGCTTCACGTAGAGTTACACAGATATACAGTGGGAGCTGTGCAAACAGCTTGTCCACAGACATGCGAGTTATATGACCTGGAAACTCTCAGTGCCTGAAGGTGTGAATATAGGTCTGAATTTGTTTACTGGTCTTCATGTCTGAGCCCTGTGAGAGACTTGCAATTAGTGCATCAATGACTCTGTCAAAAATATCTTACAGAATGATAGATGACTCAGAAACCCTTTTTTTCGGTTGTGTACACTCTTCGTGTATCAACTCTACTGTACTCTCTTACTGTACCTAACAGTCTATTAAGCTGATGCTAAACCTCAGTACAAGGTCATAAGATTACAGATGGTACGAAACCACAGTCTCAATTTCTGTAACTTTAGTCCATAAAGGTCAGCAAAGGCAAAATGTGCTGACCTTTTAAGTTGGATGCCAGCAAGGCAATAAATGCTAAAGTGGGAAAAAATCCATTTTCATAAGACAAATGTTAGTGCTATTTAGCTGCTGGCAGGTGGGGCTTTTGAACCCTATATACATGCAATCTACATTACACTCTATATGTGGTGAACTTTGACTCACCTGGAAGGTACAAGAGACTAAGGAGAAGTGCATGAAACAGAGACAGTGAGATGTGCACAATAATCAGAAATGGAGAGCAGACATGCAGTTAGATGGAAAAAAGAGACAGGTACATGCACAATAACTAATCTGGGTGACTGGAAGAAGAGATGAAAGATTAGAAAGAGAAATGTTCACACAGGCTTCTCTCCCACTATAGTCCAGTGTAACCATACCCCTGGAAGGCTGAATGGTGGGAGCTCTTGATGGGCAGGAATGTAGATCCTGAGAACACAAGGAGCAGATTGGTGGGGACCGAGAACAGGGAGGAATGTATTGACTCCAGGGCCAGTGGGAAAAGAACAGCATGAGCGGATCACCGTGACCTGTGCTGACACCTCTGTCATCGCACGTCCTCTGTCTCAGGCCAGGAGAAAGAGAGGGGGTAACAGGGAGAAGAGGGAGGAGGAGAAGGTAAAAGGAAAAGGATGAAGAGGAGAAAAAGTGGAAGGTAGAGGTGAAAGGAGAGCGGATCATTTCAGCACAGACAGCAGGAGGCAGAATGTGCCCAGACTCCAGAGGTAAAGCATGTTGTATGCACAATCTCAGCTTGGAGAGAATCTAAACCTGACAATGGGGTTTGCCTTTTCTGGGCATAACTCAAAAACAACTTTTTGAATAAAATGAAGACCTCTACTAGACATGTTAGGAGCTGCTCTTCACATTTAGTCTGTGCAAACTAAATGTGAACCATTTGAAAGGTGAGACGTCACTGAGGCTGAGACGCTGGCAGGTCAGTGGAATTCAGTGTCTGCTAGATCCACATTCCGCTCTCTTATCAAGTACATGATCAATGCATTGATGAAGTTAGAAACAGTCACAAAGGAGAAACAAACTCCATAGTTATGAACTTGTCTGTCTTATACAATTATGAGGCAATCAACTCTAATAATAATCTCTGTCTCTAACATTGCCCGTCATTCACCGGTATCTGGGTCATTAGTCTGCTTGGACCAGCCCCTCTGGACTGATGTCTCTGTGTCGAGACCTGCCACATTAGACCGCAGCTCAGGTGCTATAATTCACCTTAGCATGGGCGAGAGGTCAGTAGAGAGATGAGGCCTGCTGGCCATTAGCTACTCATAGAGAGACAGTGTGGTTTTGTCAGGGTCAGCAAAGGTCAGCATTGTTAAGCAGAGTACTGCAGGAGGAAGCAACGTTGGTAGCACAGAAAAGAATAGAACAATGAATTAAGGGGTGAATAGATTCATTATAAGATATTAAATGAATATTTGGACAGATGAGAAACGGTTGAGCTAGGCTACAGTCAGTGCTATTAATTGAGCGACACATGTCTTGGCTTTGCTATTTGAGGGCATCTCCTACTTTATTATGTTAATTGGTTTTATTTTGGATGATCTGTTCCCTATCGCTTTTGCTTTTGGGGAGTCTTGGATGGAGTTCACTGAACTCAACACTCAGATTTGGTCTAATATAGAGTGAAACTTAGCAAATCACTTCACAAATGTCAGCTACAGATCTCTAAAACATTCATTACTGGTCAAGTATGTAGGCAAAATGCTTTTATAATAATCAACTCCGAACAAATGTTTTGGCAAACCACGGTTTCTCAGTCAAGCAAACCTGCAATACAGAGGTAGCATGTATCCTTCTGAGTGACACCATAACACTGCAGGCTGCTTTTCAGAGCAAAATAGTTATTAGGCATGAATGATGATGAAACTGTGTCAGATGTTATACAGATGCATCATACGTGGGGATAAATAAACAATTACAACATCGTATTTAAATAGGTTGTGTTTGCTGACACGCCTCTTTAAAACAAATCATTCATTAGTTGATGCTGACTGGTAATTTTATCTTCATACAGTAGCTCTCTGCAAAAAAAAATGCCCATTGAAGAACTGAGTGACTCAGTCTTGGCTGGCAATTGCTGCGACTCAAATATCTGTTAACAGACTGCTTCCTGGCAGAGTTACATCAACTCTGGCACCAGGCAGGCACACAGAGAGACATTAGTCAGCACTGTCCCGCTACAGCTTCTGCAGTGCATCCGTTGGGGGTGGTGGGGGGTGTTCACAGATCATCTGATAACTCATTGTTAGTGTCATTTACTGGAATCTGGGTCACTTATAAAATCAGAACTGATGCTAACATATCTACATCAGCTAAGTTCTTTAGAAAATAGTTTACAGACAAGACTTGATGCATAAACTATATATTCTGTATATTTTTTTATCGGTCTCAAAGTACACTGTGTTTAAAAACACTGGGCGGGCACAGCGCATTGAAAGTCATTCCTGCAACAGGAAAGCCACACAGACACCTAGCATCTTGCCAACAGGGCCACATAGTCCACATAGACCATTATTCTATGGCAAATTTCTTAATGCCAGCATTAAAGGTGAGGTGACAATGAAAGTGCATGGAATGAATCCTTTGCTTGTAATCTGAGGCAGGATGTGTCACGCTCTGGAGCGCTATCACCAACACAGCATGGGCTGAATTCCACCATTTTCTCTCCATGGGGCCATGACAGAGTTCTCCTTTCTAGCAGGCCCCAAGGGGGAGGAAGAAGGAAAGGTATCCCAGAGATGAGAGCACAAAGAAGGCAAATTGGATTGACTAGGAGCTGTTGATAAACCTTCAGCATAGTTCTCTGTTGGAAGTGGCTCAGCAGCCGTGTAGTGAAAGAAGGGAAAACAGCAGACTGTGCAGGAGGGATTGAAAGATTTCCTTTGCTTAATCAGAAGCAGCTGAGTGAAGGGCAACAATTTGGTAACAAGTGCTGCTTCACTCTGAGCTGTGTTTCAAATTATTTGCAACATGTAGGGAAATCCCATAGAGAACTTCAGGACTAAGAGCTGTTTGCTGTCATAAGAACAATCTTTTTTTTTCACAAACCTGTTAGGAATGCAAAGATGTTGCCTTCAAATCCAAAACAATTTGGTGTTTTGATCCTTCATAAGAACCTGACAGGTCCTAATAACTAAACTTCACAAAGTCATGCTTAAATAATTACTTATCCTAATTATGATGGCTGAGAAGTGTTATGCATTCTTTTTCCATAGCAATTCTCTAATTAGCATATTTTCATTATCTTGCCAAATGAATAATTTAGAGGGTCCATAATAGACGTGAAATATTAGACTATGGCACAGTGATGAATTTAAAGGGGCACTACACTCCATTTATGTCCCAATCCCTCCCAAGGTGACATGAATAATTACTAGAAGACTGTGAGTCTGTTACCATTACTGTGCTGAATGACCAACATCTTGACAAATACAAAATTTACATTATCATGTACTTATAATGTACCTTTTTACAAACTTTACACATTAGTGTATTTATACTTGTATAAATTATGAAAAAACAAATAAAAGTGGAGCCTGTGCTATAAATAAATACTGTTTATACATACATACAGTATAGACCCCACTTGTTTGACCTATATCTGATAATAAATCTAAAAAACCAACCTGTCCTTGTTTGTCTTGCTGTTTGCATGTTGACACTGATACCTTTTTAGGGGCTGCAGAGGATAAATATGAAATTGTAATAATTCCGTGCCCACTGTCCCCATCTGTCCAGGTGTCACTTTAGATCTGATCGTTCCTTCTTTTCTTTATGATTGTCACCTCCGATGTCTAACTCACACTGTGTCTGGTCCAGTTCTGAACAGAGACTCTGTCAGTGTAACATGAAAATAAAATGATTTATGTTGTTCCCCTCCTCACTTGTTCAAAGTAATGAGATTCCATATTTCACCTCACTTGACAGATGGATTGGAAATTAAAAGCCTCAGATAAGTAATGCCTTTTTGATGTTGGACTGTGAATAACTCACACAGACTGATTGATTTCAAAAGTTTAATGACAAAGTGCACATGCTGTACAGGGGACAACATGCTCATTCCCCCTATATGTCATACATTAGTTAATGTGGGGGGTCCATCTCAGAGAATACACTTTCCAGGAATCCTTGTTCTGATTCATTGCAATACATTAGAATATTATACGTCGATATTTACAGGAGTGATTGTTGCTAAACCAAGTGGAGAGGCAATGCATTATGTAGGAGCGGGCGTTTCACCTTGAACGTGTACAGAATTACTTTGAACTCCATGTTCATGGCTTTGCCTCACACTTACCTCAATTGTGTTTTTCATAAAATAAGTAAAAGCCCCTTTCAGTGTATGCATTTTGTGTGCACTATTCATCAGATCTATGCATGTTATATAATTGCCATTTATGACCTTTACACTCAGTATCATTTTTCTCTATTCTCCACAGAAGTCAGTGCTACTACGCTTTCATTACATCAGCACCTGGACTCAATTTGTGAAAAGAGACAGCTGTCTATTGCTTTGGAGGAGACAGAGTGAAAATATTGAACCGGCTCCTTCCACACAGAGACAACACCATCAATGTAACAGTGATTTATCAAAAAAAGTGCTTGACGAGCAAAGTCGCCGCACCGCTTTCTATTTGATCAAACATTTCGGCTGCAATAAGTGATGCTCCCATATGAAGTGGCGTGGTACTAATGGTGATCCGAGCTGTCACCTGTTGCTGAAGACTTGTCTTCAGCAAGTGATTGATTAGGTCAGAGTTTTGTTTTTCTTTTTAGAGGTCATATTGATTGAGGTAAACAGCTTTTTTATTATCGTGACCATTCACTGACATAAACATGGGAAATTAGGAAAAGGAGTTGTAATTGAGTATTGACACAATATAACACAATTTACATTGTATATATATATATATATATATATATATAGATATACATATTTATTTCACGCTACACTTTCTATTTTCGTGTTCCTTTTCCTATTTAATAGAAATGTGAAACTAAAAACCCCGTTAGTGGATATGACTGATGTTGGAGCAGCCAGCCTCATTAGGACCACAGGTGTGTAATGCCATCACCCTCCCCTGTTGTTCCCCCCTGATGTTTCTTGGCTTTTTTTCTGTTGTGAAGGAGGCACATTAGTTGTTACAGAGAGCGAATAACTTCTGCTTGCACTTAAAAACTACGCAAACCCAAATACACGGACTCTCCCTAAAATAAGGAACATAGCAAATGGATCTAACCAAAACAACAAGTGTATATATGTGTGTGTGTGTGTGTGTGTGTATTGTGACAGTTGCACAAATAATTCATCCCACAAACAAATACATACAAATGAATGAATAAAGATGAATTCCAGGAGCTGCCTGCTAGCTTAACTCTTCCATGTGTCTCTAAAAAACCGTGGGCACTCTCATTAGGTACAGAGATGACATCTAGTGATTCATTACCCAGCTCCATGCAAAACCCTGCTATTAAAACTCTAAAAGCCATTAGAGAAATCCATAATGAACCCCACCAGCAGCAGGTGCACATGGGGGTTGGCACTCAGAGATGACACAACACTGGTACATGACAGTTTGAGACTCTGTTGCCCATTAGTATCTCCGCCGCGCAGCCAGCATTTTGGTCTAGTTTATTGCTGGGTGGTTTTAAGCAGTTGTTGGCTGGTTTTTTTAGGCAATTCTTGCTCCAGCGTGCTTCATCTGACACGCAAGGCAAGTTGGCTTGTAGGTGTTAGTCAGATGACAGTATTGATTGTGTCCTTCTTACTGAAAAAAAGTTCCGAACAGGCTCAGCTGAACATACATTACTGTAGGTCGATGCTGGCTGAAGAACTGAGGAGTGAACCTTATATTAGTTAGGCTTCACTAGCAACTGACACTTTGTCACTTCCCTTCCTGCAGCTTTTATCCATCTTCACCACATGGTCCAATAACCCCTACAGAGAGTTTTTCTTCTGCTGTGTCACAGATTGATCTGGTGTGAATCTGGTCTGAGGCTAAATAAGCAAACACATTGAGAAAGAAGAAAAAAAGGCAGAGTGGAGAGAGATAGAAATGTGTATTTGGTCTCTTGGGGTTTGGCTCCCCATTAGAACTTTAGTCATACTTCATACTTTCTTCCCTTTTATCTTTGAAACACCCCATCTGTTTTTCATCACATGAAACCCCAAAATAAATACAGAACCAGGCCTGTGTTGCACATACGGCCCAGTACATAATTTTGTGTTCATACAACATACACTTAAATCCCTATTCAAACTGAACAACAGACATTACAGGTAACTCCTCGGACTGCAAACCTCCTGTGTCAGAACACAATAGTATTGTTGTCCTGGGAGAACAAGGTTCAAGATGAACTGACCCTTAAATTCCCCATCAAGTACAAAAGTAAAACAAGTGTGCTGATGCAAGGGTCACAGTTTACACTGACAACCAACCTGCCTTTAGCCTGCTCAACCTGCAAGGTGTGTAGGCGGATGGAAGACTGGTCCATGGGGAGAGAAGGCCTGGAAATGAAGCATGTCCTGGGCGGCTGTGATTGCCCACCACATTGGACCTCATCCCTTTATCCAGAGTATGCAACCATGAAGTCAATCAGCATGACACCAGGACATCAATCACTTGATCTCCCTTTGGGGTGACCTGCCTGCTCCTGAGAAGCCTTGAGTAAAATAAAAAAAAAAAGGTACAGATGAGTGGATGGATGAGTGGGTGGGGGGCTGGGTCTAATGCACATCTAGCATTTGCTCTACAACACAGGTTATGACGGTACGTCTTTAATATCGCGAGTTCTCACGTAAGATTTTGAATTAAAATAAAATGATTTGGCTGAAAGATGAACAATGATACAGTTCTTTATGTTCAGATCCTCATATCCTCCAATATCACATAGTGTGAAAAGACAGAAAATCAGTTTTTTCCCCTCTCGATTATCTCGTATGTAGTTTTGCATCCTCCCCCAAACAAATCTCCCCCCTCCAAAGGGCCCTGGCTCCATTAATAATTCCCTCTCTAATCTTCCTCCTCCATCTGATCAGGTCTTTTCTTAACAGCCCCTCTCCATTTCTCACCTGCTCAGAAACCCCATCAACACCTCCTCCTCTCCCTCTGTGCAGGGTTCACTGCTTTTGATGTCCCGTTGTTAGCTTAAAATGAGCTTTAACAACTGTATAATCTGAAATAACATTGCCTTAGCCAATACCTGGAAGAAGAGGGAAAAGCAAAGAAGAAGACAGTACGGAGCTAATGGATGTTCTCTGGTGGTGTAATGTAATAATTTTAGTGAAAAGGAGCAGGAGAGTATATGAGGAAGGAGAAGGGGATGAAATGGATGGATGAGCAGAGGAATAGTCGAATAAGGGGCTGGGTGAGAGTCAGCCAGGGAACGAGTGAGAAGGGAAAGTGGGGAAAGCAGATGGAGCCAGAAAGAGGTTGGGCTGATTGAATCTATTCGCAGGGCCTGTGGATGCTCCTCTCAGACCACTCTGACGGGCAGACAGGATTTGGCAGACTGACCAAAATTATAGTCCCATATCCTTCTCACATCACATTGGCAGATGGCACGCATGTGGTCACTCTGCTGAGTACCTCCTCCCAATGATGCCATAGGATATGTGATAATAGTTAGTGAACTATTAAAGGAAAGTGCTTGACTTGCCCAGACTTTAAGGCCACGGTGCAACTTTATTTCCTGTATTACTCGCATACTCTTTATAGTGTAAAATGACTAACTTAAAACGTTTCCATACCGTTGATGTACCGAGAGTTTAAACATATTTCTGAGAGCTCGCACGCTCGGCTGGAACTTCCTCTGATGTTTATTCATAATCATTATGCAACTCAGCGCTGGACTAGCCTTTGTTCGACCTCAGTAATCTTTGATGATTTCATTATTAAAGATAGCAGTCTTCGATGCTGCAGAGGAAAAAAGGAGCACGCTCTAATTCGCTCTACCATGACTCATCATTACACTCTAGAGCTTCGGCTAGTAGCTGCACCACCTTCTTGCTGTCCTCATCAGGACTAATTCCCATTTCCTTCTTTTCCCCTACCTAACATTAAGTAGCTGGTACTCCTCCCTCTCCCCATTCAAACCCTTGGTGTTGGATGTCACTAACAGCACTTACAAGTCCTGCAATACAGCAAAGAAGCCTGCAGCTGCCTGGCTGCCAGTCCCTGGTGTGGTCAGAGTAGGAGGCCTGTTGTGGCCAAGTCATTGATCGAGAGGAGTAATGGATCTGGCTTAGGCTGATAATGCATGATGTAATTGTCAGAGGAGTTTAATTATATGCTTATTACATGAGGCACTGAGTATTCACGCTCCCTCCCCATTTACTGCACACTTTATGTGAAGGCCACATGGAATTTAACAGGAAGATTTAGGTTGAATCGTTGGATATAGACTGAGATGTCTCCCATAAACAACAACATTATTACCATTACTGCTTATAATGATGACAGTTATACTACTAACAATCCTTTGTAAAACACGTTTTGAGATTCCAAATGCTATGTACAATACTTTCAATTCACCCTGTGACATTGAGAGGCGTGTGATGGTCCCAGTTAATCTAAAATTTCTATCACGGCATGCAGTCCTTCTCTTCCGCCATCCTCTCATCCCTCCAGGCCATGCTGAACCTTAATGGTGGCCTCATCGCATGTCTGAGTGCATACGCTACACTGAGCAATGCTTTTCAATTACCTACGCTGGAGCCTCGACGAAAATACATAGCACATATTTCTGCGGCAAAATGCTTAGGTCAGACGCACAGAGAAATAAAATATACCTTATGTCATTTAATTTGACAGTTGTCCTTTCCTAGCTATTGAATAGAGGTCATCCCGTGTACCGCTGAGGTAGCAAAGCTGTATACACCGTGTTTGGTTGTGTGCAGTCAGTGCACATGTGTTTATGAATCAGGCTATTCATGCAGTGATATAGCTGTTAAATTGCACGATTTCATACACACAACACCCCAGCTACATCATTCACCTCAGCAGGGTGAAACAAAACAGCACAGCCTTTATCACCTCATTACCAGTTGTAAGAAAACTGCCTGGTTTAGGTTACACTGCACGTAACACATGGAAGACTGTAACCTGATCACTGGCAGCATCCTGAACCTCAGTGCTTGCTGCTTCCCAAGCATGTTAACGCTTAGATGATATTGTGGATTGCAAATAGGCAGTAACAAATTTAAAACTGTAAACATACTCAACAGTAGGGAGGAGAAATATTTAGGGAGAAGCAAAATGAAAATGAGGAAAAGTAAGTAAAATGTTGAGTTTCTTTATAGCCTGTGATTAACTGTGCAATATGCTATGTCTCACAGCACATAGTTAGAAACCACCCCCATCGGACAACAGTTCACACCACTGTTTATGTTCTGATCGGAGACTACCCCTACTATTTCATGTACAAGACAGTAATTTGTCAGGTCTGTGCTAATCATGCCCAGCAATGCTCAGACCAGCTTTACATGGGGTTCTGACCACTATATAAATCCCATTAGTCATATTTTGGGGGGTAAAAAGAAGGAGAGTAGAGGAGGGGTTGGAAGTCTCCCGATGTCCACCCGTGTTGGATGCTGTATTAATGAGCTCCAAATTGGGAACAGAGGCTAAAGACGGGTCTGTAATGGTGTCTTTCTGGAATAGATGGGGTTGTGTGTATGTGTGTGTCAGTGACGGGGAGTGAGTTTCAGAACACATGGGGCTGTTTGTAAGGGGTGAAACCGGACACCTCTGATCTCTTACAGGCAGATCATAGAGAAGATCACTGGCTCTAACTTTGCTCTACGCATCTGTCTCCCCACACACAACATCCAGCTGGGCTGGCATCGCTGTTTATGAAGTTCTAGTATCCAGCTATGCATTTCCTGTCTTTCTGGTAGCTATAGAATTACCAGGGCTCTGACAAAAATACACATTTGCCTGACTGCACACAAACTCTGGGAAACACAGTTCACGCAGCAACACATTTCGAGTGAAACGTGACATCCAGTCACATTGTGAATGTTAGTTTGGAGGTTACAGTCAAACCCTGTTTGCAGCCTTTAGCAATTAGGTGGAAATTTTCAGCTCAAATATGGAACAACAAACTCTAGCAGTTATCTTTTTTATAATCTCATGTATGGAAATGAGTGTTTGATTTTCTCCTCATGCAAATGAGATTTTCAATTAACTAAAAAAAAAAATCTGGGTCTTGGCAGAGCATTGCATGCTTGTCTATTGTGTCCTCCCCACACAGAAATAAATTATGAATACCTAAATAGCATTTCACATTTGCGATAAATATGGTCCTGGGAGAGAGAGAGAGACGGGGGAATAGAGAGAGAGCATCTTTTAACATGCAAGTAAAATACAGCACTTTGTTTTCTCTTGCAAAGATCAATCATAATTGGGCAGGTACACACAATCACAAGGGTAATTTGATGACCCATTTTAGTTTTGGATCACGTACCCAAAATCTCTCTCCTACACTCCCATGTGTGCTGCACTGTGTGTACTCTGTAGTTCAGTACAAAAATAAAAAAGTCTAATTATCAAAGGTTCACCATGCTCATGGCACAGCACAAAGATAAATGGTATCTTACTTTCCCGTCTTACTTCAGCAAGATGTCACCTCTTCTTTTTTCTGAAAAAGAATAGCTTGTCGATTTACATTCACCTTCAGGTTCTCTGACTGAGAAGTTTTATCTGTTTTTCAAATGGCAGAGAAGTAATTGAACGGAGTTGCACTCTGAACTCTAGTCATTATGAAATCTTTGCCACAGTGTCTGAGTTCTGAAGATAAGGGGTTAAAGTGTGGAGCAGCTCCTTATGCCCCACTAATGAAGGATCGGACAGCGAATTGGTGAATGAGGCACCATACAAGTCATCAGCAATGAACAGTGTACACACCCAGAGAACAATTGTGGTGTGTACTTACTATAACTACAAAGAGAGTACCCACACACACACACACACATACACACCAGCTGATGTGCACACAAATAGTAGATATCCCATAATTCCCAAGACAATTATGTTGCATAAACGTTGCATGGCCTGCGTGGTGGGTTGTGAACTTGGTTTATCTAAGTTCATGCTTTCGGTGAACAGTGCGGGCCTGTGTCTCATGTAATCTTGTGGACTCTAGCGAGAAAAAGGTAAAGCTCTTGAAAAGAGAGAGGCCGAGGAGAGCGGAGCAGTTCATTCAAAGTCATGTCTGGAGGGAGATTTCAGGGACTACCATGACGAAAACATCACAGAGTTGAATGTTTGAAACATACTGTATATCCCCCCAGAGTACAGCATGTGCATGTCGGCATCTCTCTCTGTGCTTTTAAAAGTGCTAAAAGCAAAACTACGGAAAAAGATGGTGGTACATGTTGTGATGTAAGTCTAAAGGACATTTGAATTTCATTGACCACTTCTTTGAGTCAAACACCTGAGACCTGCATGCTCTCCTTCATACTCTATTACAACACACTCTGCCTCTTCCTCTTTTTATGTATAGCCTCCCTGTATTTCCCCTCCTTCTCTGTTTTCTCATTTCCTCTGACTCACTCTCGTCCTTGTTCCGCCGCCTGCTCTCCCTTTTCCTCTCCCCTTTCCCTCCATCCCTCTTCCTTTATCTGACCTCATCCTTCCACTAAATCTCTTTCCTGTCAAGTGAAGTACCAGGAATGTGGAAGTTGTGCACTTGTGAGCAGTGAGATCAATAAAGCAAGGACAGGCTCAACGATCTACCGAGAGACAATGCATTTTGTGCTCAGGATGGGCACCGCGGGCCATAAATCCCGCCATCCAGGCCAGCTACTGGGCAACGAGGGTTGGCCGTCATCATCATCGCCCTCGTCATCTGGAGGGAGCGTAGGATCAATGTAAACAGTTACGTCAGCTGTCCCATCACTGCCACTGGAACAAATAAATCCATATTAGTGGGAGTGATGAAAGGGACTTTGATGGATGTTCATAACTGAGTCACATCAATGAAATATGACTGGGCTGTGTCATATATGTCATGGCAACATACTGTAGATGGGCCTACACATGAGGGAGGCACATACACTGGTTCGGGGTGAATTTACCATGCCCATGCCATAACCCTGCTGATGATAAGTGTGCATAATCTACAACGCCTGAGAACTTGAATGCTTCTTTGACCTTTAGTAATACTCTCTGTAATGATCCATGTTATTGTGGATGCTTGCTGATCTGCTGACATATGACAGATATGGAAGTCAAACCACACACACACACACAAACATATGTGTTGCGTTGGTTATAAAATTCAATGACACTAACCAGAGGAACTTTTTGAGGGGTGGGGTGGTGTGTGTGTTTGGGTTTATGTGTGGGTTAAGAGTACCCACACAAAATATTTTATTTATATTCCATACATAAATAGTAGGCTGTTTGGTCCCATCCCAGCAGTCTTCATATTTCCTGGTGACATTATCAGCTGTCTCTATCGTGTGCAGAGCGGGAAATAAATTGCATTTTTGCCGGTGGTTCTGTGGCTGCAGATGGCAGGAGGAGCATTATAATATAAAACATGAATAAACAAAATCACTCATGAGCAAATGTGCAAGAGCATGGGGAGGTAATCTCCTTTAGGCATGGTCCTTGAAATTAACTCAAAGAATCTGCACATGAAACGTGTTAAGAAGATTAATCAAATATTTCTCCACCCCTCCACCTCCCCAACTCCAGCTTCCATTCAAAGTTTTTTTTTCTTTTCTTTTTGTATTCAAACATTATGGTAATTACTTATTATTGTGCTTACTTGAGGAAGATTGCTTGGCCACAGGTGAATCGGAGTGAGGCAAAGGATAATGCTATATGTGTGAAATTGTCATATCATCTATTTTCTAATGTGGCTTAGGCTGGGCATGAGTATGCCAAATGTGAGAAATGTGCATGGCAGAGAAGGTGCTGTACAGCGTGCACAGGGGCAATGGGCTCGAATAAGCCAGAGAGCAAGTGAACTAGGCAGATAATACTTTTAAACTTTGAAAACTGTAATTGGAAAACGCACAGAAGAGAGGGCAAGCACACAGTTAGAGACTATGTGTTGACCTTCTCCATGATGTTTAGGGCTATAATATTAACTCTGTCTTACAATATATAATAGCATTATATCCACATGGTATCTTCAGAAAATATTTAGACTCCTTACCCTTTACACACTTTCTAGTAAATTTAATTTTTAGGAACCTAGAAACGTACCATTTTTATGTAGGTAATTCAGACCTTTTATTTATTACTTTGTAGAAGCCCCTTATATAATAGAATTTATCTTTGCTGACAGATGCTTTTATCCAAGGAACTTACAAGGAGCTAGCGCTGAGTGTCTTGCTCAAGGACACCCCTGGTATGGGGGATGGACTAGGACTCTGGGCTGGGACTCAATCCTGCCATTTTCTGCATCCCAGTATGATCCTTATTGAGTTACCAGGCCTCCTTCCTGGCAATTCTTCTTCAACATCTATGAGACTAAAGAAAAAAAACAATGGTCCACAGGTTACGTCTAAGCTTTGGCTCATCGACATAGACAGTTAGAAGACATATGTCCCAATGCCACCACAATATTGTTTTGACTGACTACTGACTACTGACTACTGTCGTTCTGAAAGATGAACTGCTTCACCTGTCTCAAGTTTAGGGAATGGAGAGCAGATTGTGATGCATTTTGGGGCTTCTCCCTGTTCCTGCTGCTGCACATGAGCACCATAGCTACCCCCATGCTTCACTGTAGGAATGGTGATAGTCTGGTGATAGGTAGTGACCATTGTTGTTGCTCAGAGTTGTGTATAAAGATTCAGTTTTTAGCGTCCTTTGAATGCTGAAGTGCTGCTGAGATGGTCGTCCTCCCGGCACCTTTTCCCATCTCTTGAAAGCCCTTCTGAAGGTCTTGTAAACGACCGTTGGGTTCTTGGTCGGAACACTGTTGTAAATGAGTCATTTCTGCTCCTGATGGTTTTGCAAAAAGATTTAATTTATTTATATCTTGTTGGAGCACCAGATCAATGGTCAATCAAGGACACAAGATAAGATAAACCTTTATTAGTCCCACACGTGGGAAATGTTTGTTTAGGACAAAATCAGATGCAAGTTGTGTCAAGTGCCACAGATACATTCTTGTGTTGAAGCTTGAAGCTTTTTTCTGGCCAGTGCAATTCCAGAATTAACTTTTAACTATGGAATGTAATGTCAAACTCAGTGTTTATTCAAACCAAATACAATGTATTACATGAATTACACATCAAAACGAATTGATGTATATTTTCACAATAAGAAATGAGAGATTCTATATGACAATGTGTGTCTATATGACAATGTGTAAAATACTTCAGCTATTAAAAAAAAGTATGAAAATCCATCTACATTGGGCAGCTAGTGTGACAAAACTAGCCTCTGTGGCCTTCAGTTTTATACTCAATCTAGCCAGAGTGTCAGAATTTTGAGAGGTCACACTCAGACCTTGGAATATGTTACGGTATATTTTCAGTGGAGAGTATGGATATTGGTATGGATGTAGGGGAGATGGAAGGAGGGGCTGAGTTTGTGAATGTCCCCAGTGACCAGAGAGTGTGCATGGCTGATCAGTTTGTGGCCCAGTCTGGTCCACGATGACTGATGACTTGGCAGTGGACCTTGGAGGTTTGGGTGATAGCCTTTCAGTGTGTGATTCACGGGGAGCGCCCTGTGCACTGACATCCCTTCACACTGTGATTGAGTTCACAATCTTGCACCATTCCTCCCAAGTATATGCGCCCATGGCAGAATCACGGGAACCTAACTGCAGCACAGTACCTTTAACATTTTGGGATATGCCCTTCAGTGTTGCAGATCAGATTATTTGTGTTATTCTTTCTTTCTTTCTTTCTTTTTGCATTTTCATTTATAAATGTAGCTACTATCCAGTGGTTCTTATATTCTTATACTTTTTAAATTGCTATTTATTATATACCTGATTTCTTCTGTTTTCTCTGTTGTCTCTGTATACGAAGGTGCAATAGGTTAACATCTGACTCTGTTACTGTTGACCCTCCCATGCTGGATGTTAGCATCTTGGTTATCATTGCCATCCTCTGCTTATCTGTCCTTTTAATAAACGGTGAACTCTCTGAATCATGTTTTGAGCCTAGACAGAGTGATTGTCTGGTCCCTGCCTCACACACAGACCTCTGGCAGAGCGCTTGATATCATGTAAAAAGAGGATTCTACACAAATAACTCCATAATCTCTGACAGCCAGTAACAGGGTGACGTAATTGTTGCTGTTAGTGAATAACAAGGCAATATGGGGGTGAGTCATTCCTAAGTGAGAAAGGGTTCTTAGCCAAAGACTTTAAGCAGATAAGCTTGTTTGGGCTAATGAATGGGCAGATTCAGAGATGTCATCTGAGATTTCTCTTCATCATGCAAATGGCCTGTGGACATAGTGGAGAAGGGCATAGAAGTATAACTGCAAAATAACAATAAAAGGATTAGGGAATATACAGTTTCATTATTAATATTGTGTTAAATCTTGTTGCAACTCTATCATAGATGCATGAGGCACAAAAGAAGAGACAAGAAGTGTCTTTGATGTAAACCATAAAGCATGACTATCCAGCCAGTCGGCCTAGTGTCCGAGCAGCACTATCAGCACAGCAGCATTTGCTTTTCAGCACCACATCTTTATTAAGGGTGAAATTAGCGGTTCTCAGAATTAGTGAGCGCTGCATATGGAACTTCACATAGTTCCAGTGCTGCGGACACAGATAGGGATCAGGGACAGAGCAGGATACACCGTCCAAACCTCAGATGTTCATTGTCAGGGCTGCTTGCCTTATCAGTGCCCTGAAATGGTCCTCTAATTGGGGACACATTTCTATGAAATGTGTATAAATTGACAGTAATTGCTTTTGTATGCATGGAAATGCAAATTCTCCTCCATAATGGCTAGAAAGAGAAACATACTAATTAGTTCAGTGGGTTCCTGTATCACGGCAGAAAGAAAAATAAATAAATGCAAATCATGCTCACAATCCTAATGGAAAACAAACGTACATTTTTAATCTAACTACGATGTTGCATTGTTTGAATTTCTCCACTGATAATTGATGAAAACGTCCCAACTCATGTTTTCTCTCACAGAGAATGGAACACAGGCATGAACTGAAACATTAGACCTGTCCAGGGCAAAGCACCCACTTGAGAATCCGACTGCTTGTATTAACTCCTGGGTTCAACATTCCATAAGCAGAGCTTTGGAATAATCCATTCTCCATACAGATTTCTCCCACAGAAGCTGCTTTAGCCCATTATCACAGGCATTATGTGAATGTATGCCGCTGTAATCCACGCACTTAGAGCCCGACGATTTCAGAAACAGCGTTGTTGTCTGTGACAAACATCTTCTGATACGGTATTGCACACAGTCCGTGCATGCACTGAAAGAAGGCTGTGTTTACCAGTGGTAAAAACAAACTTTGCTGATTTGTTTGTTTGTGTATGTTGGTGTGTCCATGTGTTGGTAAAAAAATGACTGTTCTGGGCAAACTATTTTCTCAGAGAGATGTTGCATGCAGAAAATTTGGTCTCGGCTGTATGGGGATGTTTAACATATCCAAGGTTTCCAGCAGAGACATACAGAGACACAAGCTGGTCATGGGGGATGCTGATAGCTCTGTGAACTCAGCAGGTGGTTGGGCGCAAGATGTGATAACTAGATGTTCTCGATGACAACAGTGGTGGAGTCGGTCTGTCCCTAATGTACTATATTTGCTTAATAACCCAGCAGGCTGCAGAGGTCTGGGTGTGATGAGGAAGAAACCCCCAATCACAAGCTGAGAAGAAGACAGACACACATGTTCCATACATCCTCCAGGCTATGTGACCCATGAAGGACAAAGCATGAAAAAATCCAAACATGTGTCTGTACATGCAAAGAAAAAAGTAAGAAAGAAAGAAAGAAGGTAAGAAAGAAAGAAAAAGAGAAAGAAAGAAGGAAAAATCCAGAGATTTTTCTTTTTTGGTCTGGCAGACGTATTCTCTCGCAGACACTACTGTTAAGGTGAAGCTTGCCAACTGATGGTGGAGATTTATGCTTCATCGGCTTGCGCAGTGCTGGGGGAGACATCATCCACTGGCAGATGTGCACAGCTCACCACTCTCTGCCACCTCTATAATTGACATCTGCATGTAAGAGAATGGCAGCAGCACCAGTCTGTGCCACATTCCAGGGAAATAAGGCAGTGAATAAGCAGAGCACATCCTGAGAGGTTTGCATCAACTGTCTCTCTAATGCCTCGGAGTGCTCTAGCATTAATGGAACATATTATGCCTCAAATTATGGAATCATATACAGCAGCTGTTGATCCAATTTGGATGTGGTGGTGCTGCAGTTAAAACAAGTTCCTCCGGGGGGGGGGGGGACGTCTAGTTCTGGTTAACCCGGTACGATTCCGATCTTTTCAGCCTCCATCTATGGTGCGATTCATGACTTTATGCTAAAATCCTGCATTATTTTTAAAAAAGGATAAAGGCATGCCCGCGAGGACGGAAGTACAGAATGAACTACAATGAAATGATCAATAGAACAATGAAATATTTAGAGGCCTGTGAACAAGCCACTGCATCTCAGTGATTGAATCCATACAAGTGCATCCTGTTATTGGTTCAGATCTCGGACTATTTGATTTATTCAGTCGTAACAAACAGTCACAGAAATGGCTGATAACTTTGTCTTTATTTCTCCTCTGTTTTCCACTGTTCTATACTTAACAGCAGAAAACATTTTACATTTCCCTGCATATACACTGGACCAAATTAACTTCTACCTTCAACTGGGATTAAGTACACCTCCGTAACTAATCAGATTCCTTCGACAGAGAGAATTCGTCGAGACTTACTGTAGGCTCTCCTCCATTTGGGGTTAATGAGTGTCTTCCACAGTCTCCTCATAGCTATTTCATACCTCTGGGATTTGAATAATTCCCATTGATACTTTCTAAATCTCAAATGAGACAGGATTAATCAAAAGCAGAGAAAGTAAATCTGATGAGGGTGAAGCGGCGTGTGAGGATGAGTATGTCCAAATCAAGAGGAAGGTGGCTGGTTATAGATGCTGGGCAGCATATTCAAATTATTTTTAATGGCTATGGGGGTGACTAAAATACTGTAAGTACACTCACACAAGAGCATAATGATATTTGGAGCTCAAAGTGTGCTTCCCCGCTTTAATCAGGGCATGTTTCTACATACTGTCGCTGTCATTTTTAATAAAAAGTGAATATAGCCCATGGTGTTATACTTTTGTCTCTCAGTCTAGTAAGGTTCAAATATGAGCTGTTCATTATCATGGTACTTAATTGGCAATTGGCTGTCCTGTTCGGTGTTTCTCCTTTTTCAAGCCAGAAGGAAAAGGAGCGCTTTGTCTGACAAATGTGTCAGTAGATTTAAGATTCAGGAGAGAGATTTGTCTGTCACATACAGAGTTATAGGACAACCAGCAGTGAAATGTATATCTGAGTCACTCTGAGACTATAGTGCATGAACATAAAATAAAATAAAAAGCTCAGAACCTGAGCTAGAATAGAGAAGAAAGAACAGCAGAAGCTATGGGGTCTATAAAACATGATTTTTTTATGTATACCAATGCAAACAACCAAGTGACGCAAAGTGTAAAGTGACCATCAGTGATTGCAGTGTGTAAAAATACACACCAGATAAGGCCTCGGGTAGGTGGGGCTTATGCAGGTTATCTTGATTGAGGAGCCTCTCAATTCTGGACATTAGTGTGCGATACCGTCTACCCGGGTTCAGCAGGTGGAACAGACAGTTGGCGGAGTGTGAACAGTCCTTTATGATGTCAAATGCTCTGGATCTGAGTAGGTCTACTACAGCGTTCAGACGCCCTGATCACTCTCTGCAGGACACTATGGTCTTAAAGAGAACAGTTCCAAACCCATGAAGAAACATCGTAGGATGTTTGCAGGTCCTATTCCTGTGAAATGCAGAGACTGTAGCTGTAGCAATAAAAATCTGCATAAGGCTATTAGGAAGGCCACTGTTGTCTATCTTCTCACATCCATTCATTCATCTTAGATAATTCAGTTTCATTATTCACAGCAGGACCAGTGAAAAGCATTTACAACACGAGCGCTTCCAGGGCGGTAGCCTTATATGACACTGGGCATTGGTATTTAAGTTCCCTTGGATAAATCATTTACGTCAATTCAGTTACTGATGAGGCATGAATACATATGGCGAATTTTGGTCAGACGTGATTTATTTTAATTGTCACACTGGGACCTGCTATTACACTGCTGCAAAACGGGTCACTGCATTAGAAAATTAAAGCAGAGGCTCTAATTCGAAATCTATTTGTAAATTCTGGCCTTTGGGATAAAGATGTGCTGAGAGCATATAAATTCCCTCCCAGAGAGGCTTGAACTTCTTCTAAACTGACGAAAAGTCACCTGGGGGCCTCTCTCACTGGTAGGCGTGCCCAGCCACTGCGCTCAGTGCGAGGGAGCTGAAATGAAACAGCAGAAACGGCGCACGTCTTACATTAATGAGCATCCACGTGTGGCATGAGGGGCGTGGTGCGGGGTGAGGGGTCTGCGTGCGTGTGGCCTGCTGGAGGCTACTTATGTTCTGGATTCTAGGGACTCTAATTCCATGGATTGTTGAATAATTTCCTTCATTCACGTTTAAGCATATTTGTATCAGTAGAATTCACAGTTGTAATTGACGGAAACACTTCAACAACTTGGGATTTATGCGAGATGCTAAACTGTTACTCGTTACTCTGTGCTGTGAGATCACACAGATAGAGCTGCCTTCTGTTTGTCAGCGTAGAGTGAGAAATGTAACCGTCTAACTGTGTAGTTTGAGATTGTTCCCTAGTGGTGTGCTCCCTGGTAACGTGTCATATCTACTGGCAGACAGGCCAGGACCTCCTAAACCCTGTCTGACAGGTTAGAGTGGTTCAGAAAACTGCTCTTTTATGTGGCCTTTTGTCTTATGTTGTCATCAGCCTCTTCCTGTCTTTGATGTTCCACACTGTTGGGACCACAGAAGAAATGTACTTGCTTGAAGGTCAAAGTTTTGTCCAGACTGTCTGAAAAATCTGACTTTCTCATCTACAGTTAAGATTTTCCTCACTTGTCTTGCTTCTTGTGGAGCAGCGTCGTTTCAAGACGTTCTGGCAAAGTTTGAGATGAGGGAGGGAAAAGACTGTAGGTATGTCATTAAATTATGGTTATATGCCAACATTTAGCTATATGTGAATATGGCTACAGGTCTGTGATGAGAAAGGAAGAGACCTGCATCTTCTGAACAGGCACGTCAGGTATTTCACTGCACACTCACAAAGAACACCAACTGGCAAAAGAGGAATATCATAGCATTTATTGCAGGAGAGAGTGGGCAACTGATCTGTGTGACACGCGTAAACACAAATTAAGTTGTAATTAACTTGACCTTTGGACTTTCAAATTGCAGTTGATGTGTTGTAGCTGTGTGATGCGTTATTGTGAACTGTGTTTGTACTGGAGAGAGTTTGTGAAGCAAATACTTTCCCCACCATTCAGTGTAAAGAAGTGGCGTACTGTACATTTAACGCACTGCAATAATTTATAGGTATAAAGGTTTATTATAAAATGATAGATTTAATATAACATGTGGTTGTAACTCCTACACGTGAAAAGCATAACACTCCCAGGCGTAGCACATTTAGACATAAATATAAAAACCATCGGCCCCAAACACACTGACAAAGCTCCAACGTGGTAACTTTTAAAAAATTCATAAAAACAATAACCAGCTTTATTCAAATGCATGTTTTATGCGCATACTGAAAGATTGATCATCTCCATCACAGCACTGGCACAGAGAAAAAGTACAGTTTCCTTTATTCTGTAAGAACTTTGAATATCATTTTTTAATAGACCTATGTACTCGCTCTCCTTTAAAGCAGAACTTACTTGCTTCCAAATGGGCTTTTTTCAATAATGATCAATCATAAGCACAGTGAGCAGTGGGTCTGAAATAATGAGATCCTATTTTCCTTTCACTCTACCTTTGCTTTCCAATAGTAAAACCAAGTTTAAATAGAGAGAGAGGATGATGGATTAGTCGAGAGCGCTTCTGACAAGACGGGGAGATGGAGATAAAGAGAGAACGAAACCAAGAAACAGCAGCTGTTCCACCGCGGCTGGATAAAAGTGCTGCGTAATGTGCCCGCTGTTTAAAATGCCGCGGTATCTCCAGGGTCCCCGTCGATATCTTGGCAAGCAAAGGAAGAACTACAAATGAGATCAAGACAATTTGAAAAATTCATTGCAGTGTCATTCAAATCTAAAAATAAAATTCAAGGTAAATCAATTACTCCGTTCATGGGCTACAAAACAGCACATTGAGCTCCAGGAACACAACGCTGGAGTAAACATGTCAGGGCTTCTGTAGAAGGACGTGAGTGATGGGCATGCGGATGTCTGTAAATCGTGGAACAGGCATTTTACCATGTGCGCTCTGTCCCCTCATAAACGTATAAATCAGCGCGACGAATGTCATAATTTACATGCACAAACACATCTGTTGGTGATACTACTGTTGCAATACACCGAACGCCGTGTCTCCCAATCACACCTCTCTGATGTTGGATGGAGTAAGTGGGTGAAGAAACAGTATGAGGAAACTGGGAGGACCTTTCTGAATAATGCATGTTTGATTTTGTAAAGAACTTTGTTGTGTTCAGAGTAACTGAGCCGAGAAAGACCAAAGTAACATCGCTCGCAGTAACATCTGTTTTGACACGGCCCGTCATTACTGTGCAACAGCTTTGTGAATTAACGCAATTGAAGTTGATGGTAGTGAATGTATAAGTCAGAAATACTGTATGATATTATATTAAATATTAGTAGAATTTCGGTGTTGGAGATTTACAGTCACAGTGTAAGAACATAACGTTCCATAATGCATGTTCACAGTGACTTTGTAGACTCCAAATCAAACAAAAACACCATCGTGCCTCTTAGAAAACCAACATCAAAAATTCATACCTGTCTCTTCCCTGCTAGAATGAAAAACATTACTCCAACACCCATTTCTCGCCCTGAAGGGTTAGAATCATGGAAATGAATGCGTTTTGGTCTCTCCTGCTACTGAAGCTCCCACTTTTTGTCCACATTTCAAACCTTGTGATTAGTTGTCAGGCAGTGCATAATACAGATGTGATACGGTTGTCCCAATATGACGGCCATGTAGTCTGCATGATAATCAGTAATCCACTTTGCTCCGGCTCTGGTTCTGGCCACTGACCCCGGTTGACCTTCTATGAATTGATTTTCTATTAGAATCCAAAACAAGAGAGCAGGAGAAGGAGATGAGTAGAGAAGAAAACTCGGAACAGCATTTAGGGTCTGCTGAAAGACAGTATTTAGCCCGGGGAAAGACCGATGGTTACAACGACTTACTTTGATAGAACATCTGTAGGAAAGCTGGACAAAATGATGAAGGTCTTATGAAAAGCTGTAATTTAAGAGCGTAATTTCCTGCCCAGCCCAGCAGAAATATCTGCCTGACACTGACAGCTGGGGAAAATGCACCAGGATGTGCTATTCTCTCCAGCAGAGAAGAAGTTCAGACCTATCGCTCGCTGCGTAAAGCCCCAGAGGCAGTGGACAACGTTTGTGTCTGTTAGAGAAAGAAGTGAAATTTGTGGCTGTGGCTGCTTCCTCCTCAGGGCTAATGACAAATTTAGTGATAACCGTCACATTTTAATTGATGTTTCTGCATCACTGACTCAAACCACTGCTTGATTGCATCAGGGGGATAAGAGATGTTAGTAGTTCTGGATTTGTACGGCCCACAGTTCCCTTTATTGCGTTGGTTTACATCCAGTCTCTCGAGCACTCGAGGCTTTAATGCTGAGTGCCAGCAGCCCACCTCAGGGACAGCACAACCCGTGCTCACAGTCTCACTGCATGAGGTAGGTGGTGCATGCTGTCCCATCTCCATGCTGCCACTGTTGGACTTGATAAGAAGCAGTACTATACATACACCAAGCCGCTTGATTGCCTAGCAGCCCCCCATCGCGCACTATGGAGAGGACTAATGTATTTATAACCCCTCTCATATGTGCACTGGGAACAAATTAGAGACAAACGAGGCGGGATTCCTGAGCTCGCCCTGGAAAGCCATGAAATTAGGGCAGCATTGTTTACAACTAGCACCAGATCAGATCAGAAAACTATTGCAACTTTAAATATGCTTCTGCTTTCATATGCTTTAAAGTGTTTTTACAGCATATTATGTGGTTTTCCACTGTACAAGTGTTGCAGTGTTATGATGTATTCAGATATATGGTTAGATGGTACTATCCTCTTATCCCAGAAATCTGTAGTTCCAAGATTGTGGTACTCTTCTCACAAATTATCTGCAGCAACGGTGGTTGCAGCAATGACTTGGAAGCTGGTGAGTGTCAAGTTGAGATGGTCAAGGTGACCAAAGTTACAGAATGGTTAAGCTAAATCTTTTTTCACCAGGTGCTAAAACCCCTTTTCAAAGTGACCGAGAATGTCACATATTTTCAATAGTTCACTTCCAGACACACAGTGTCTGCTCAGCAACAAACAACAAACTCTCTATATATGGAAATCAGATCAATAGGATATCCATACAAACAGCCTGCAGCTGTGTGTTGCCATCAAGCAGCTCACCTAATGTAATAAGGAACATCAATAGTTGATTTTCAAACCTAGTGGTGCAGAGAAAGAAAACGAGGATGATGAGATTAGCGCAGCTTGGCTCCAGCGTTGAGCTCCATTTTATAAACAGTCACAATTAACACAGACTGTCATTATACAGAGGACAATGAGATGAGTCGGGGAGAACAGATTAATAACTTCACAGCGCGAGTCAGACTCCGCCGCACTACGAAGGCACGGTTATATTTGTCTCTCAGTGTCATTTGGACATTTGGATATGATAATTAATCACGATGAGCTGAAATGCTGGCATGCTGGGCAGACGGTGGCATGTAGCAGCTTACATGTGTGAGGCGCGTTGCTTCTCACAGACAGGTGTAAAAATGCACTTCGACAATCATCCGCACTATATGATAACACAAAATAAGCAGGTGTGCTCACTTGTAATATGCTTCCATTAATGCTACATCCTGGGCTGGCTCCCTGAGGTGGATTAAGTTGGGTCTTAACTAATTATGATTTTACTGGGAAGAGACATGGCTCTCACAGAATCGCGGTTGCACAAAATACCTTTCACTATAAGCTGTTTTGGTATTTATGTATTTATGTAATTTATTTTTGCCGCAATTACAATGTAAAACAACTTCTGTTAGTTTGTGTTTTTCTCAAACTTTACCTAAACACTGTATGAATGAATGAACCCACCATTTCTATAACGATCAGAACAAAAGGCTCACACATGTCATTACTCTGCATCTCCTTAAAGGATCGTGTTTTCTGTCCACTCCTTGTTTCAGACAACTCGAATATTCAGAGTTCCCACTTCCTGCACAGCTAGGGGCTATGTTTGGAGTGTTTAAGGGTGATGAAGCTCTCGGGCGGACTCTCACACTCTCCACTCACTCTAAGTCACTGCATGGATGAATCAGCCCTCAATGACACAGTAATAGCCCAGCAATGGCATTTATAGGCACCGGGTCATGACGTAAACAGTAATAAACAGAGCTTTGGTATCCTCAGGCCAACAGAAAGGCAGCTTATCTCCAACCATTTTTTCTTATTTCAAAAATAACCAGTTCTCCAACACTCTGCATGAATGAAAGAATTGCTCATAAAAGAAAAGCACACATTTCATGATAAAGACATGATAAAATTGATGCCAACAGCAGTTACAGAGAATAAACTAAATTTAAGAGTAAACATGTGTTTCGAGGGCTGTGAGTTAGTGTCCTTGCAGGTTACCCAAGTATTGTCTGCTCTAATTGTGTTTGGTAATATGTTTTTGAAACGCTCTTATTGCTATTCATGGTAGTCAGGCCGGAGAAGCGTCTCTTCCTGCCCATGGACACATAATTGAGGATCCGGAGGAAGATTACCATGGCAAAGAAAAAAAAAAAAGAAGAAGGCCGGAAGAAAAAGACAGTTTTGGTAAGAGGATGAAGCAACAGCCAGAAAAGCTGGGGAGGAGAAAGCAGGGAAGAAAAAGACAAAAGATATTTGGAAAGTGTTCAACCACATGTCTCCAATTCATAATTAACTTTTTAGAACCTTCAGAAAGCCACGGGTGTGGGGCTCATGCCAACAGAGCTATTCCTTTCCACTGGCAGATGTGACTGCGCTGTGTTTTATTATGTTTATTTACACATTTGCTCAGTGCCAGCCGTACATGAGGCAGTTTGGGGAAACACATGTTGCCAGAGGGCCAACAAGTACACACTTTGTCTGCAGGAGAATTACAGCAATGGCTCAATGCAGTACAACACCTCCTGGGTGGATGATAAAGTTTAGTTTTACCTCTGATATTCAAATGCAGGTAAAATAAATCATCTATTATTTATTTAATTCTACCTGAGGCACCCATGAGTTGAGTTAGGTACGTGAATAATAAAACACTAATTGTGCAAATTAGATGTTGTGGATCTCTCACTGAGTTGAGCAATCATCACCCACAACTCTACATCACCAGTGAATCACTGTCAGGGGTGGCTGATTAATAATATTGACTCACTGCAGGTTTGAACACATCACTTGCTGCTCTTTGAAGAGGAAGCGGTGAGTCACAAACCAGCAGTGTCAAACACGAGCTTTCAAAGACGCTGATGTGAATGTTAAAGCTATTTTTCGCTACAAAAAAAGCAAGTGATGTCTCTCCTGTATTGGAAATTCTATTCTAATCACTGACCATAGGATGCTGAGGTGTGGGCACACGGTTCTGGTTAATCCTTTGCCTTTCTCTTTCTTTGCAATACATTATGCATCAGAAAAAGCCATTTCCACCCCAATGGATGTGTCCCTTAATCCCTGGCTCCTAATCTGAACTAAGTCATTAAAACAGTAAAAGGATATCACAAAGGACTTTCAAGCCAATTGGCTTAACAGTAACGTGATTAGATCATTGATCTCTCGGCAAAGCCCTGGGCTTCCAGGTGCGAAATGACTATTTAATGAAATCAGAGAAATCTTGTTACCAGAAAATGACTGATCATAGTTAAGACCAGGTGACTGGGGTGGCATTGCTATCCTTGTATGTGGGCATAGGTATTTATTCTCCACATCCCCTCTTGACATTACTGAGAATGTATGGGGCTGCAATGAGAAATCATTTTCTTAATCCTTTACCAGTCACTATCCATGCATCTTTGACAGGGAATGTTTTAACCTTGGGCAGTAATCACCGCTGAGCAGACTTTTTTGTAACCACATGCACAAAAAGCAAGTGGCCCCATATCATTCTAAACCGATCCAGTTGAATTGCTTTTGTCCTGTCCGGATTCAGGTTTGCACTTCCCATGTTATGGTGAGTACACATTGAATTCCCTCACTTATTTTAGTAAGTGATGTGTCATCACTGGAATAGCAGGTATCAGTCATTGATAAACCTAAATTACACCACGTGAAATCACTGAGAGGATTACGAGCGTCTTCTCCTATAGCTAGAAATAAATAATTATATGGAAGAATACTTATTTTGTAATTAATGAGAAGAGATGAAATATCACTTAATTTCAGATTTAATTAAGAGCTTGAATATTTCCTTCAGTGGACCACCTGCTAATGCTGGGCAGTTTCCTGTTGCTGAAGAATGCACTGTGTATTAAAAACATGAGCATTTACAGTTCCCTAGACTGAACAGGAAATTTCCCAAGATGAGAATATTCTGTAGGAGGTAATAAAAATACCAGAAGCCTCACACACACACACAGTCATGATATACACACAATGGACGATCAGGACTACACAAGATAAAAAGGTTAATAAACACTTGGTAATGAAAATTAATGACACAAATCATACACAGACCCTGACACACTTTTCCCTGTTTAATTGCAATGGCTGAGACGCACTCATTTTAATTACCTATATTGCAGCATTGATGTCCTTCAGTGTCAAACTGCAAAGTTCTCCTGGTGCATATCACTACAGACGAGCATTTAAGACCATTATCATAACCATAACAAAGGTATTGACTTCTATCCTCAGATGAGTTTTGCTTATGCAATAGGAATTGTCATTAATTGGGGTAATGAGGCTTGCGTACTGACTTTCACCACCACTTTTGGTCTCAGTCGTACAGAGTGATGATTTTGCATAAAGGGGATTGGCTGAAGTCCCGACTGAGGCCATTACTAATGTATGTTGTCATTTAAATTCACTTCAGGTTCGTTATAAAACAGAAGTAAAAACATGTTGAAAAACTTAAAATCTTTGAAGCTTTCGAAGAAAATTGTTGCTTAATGATCATCGTAGTTTTCAATCTCACAAATCCGACATGTATGCGCTTCACTTTTACATACCTCAAACTGACAATATGCAACTTTTCTAACAAGATGCCAGTCAGTGATGGATGTAACTAAAAGTTGTGCTTTAAAAATAAAAGTAATTAACAGCCAGCCACACACACAAACACATATTCCTTTAGAGTAAGATGGAATTCCACAAAGACTAAAAACGACAACTCTCTGAACACATCTCCAGGGACTGAGTTAAACTGCACTTGCTGATTTAGCACTTTGTTGAAAAAAAGAGTCCTGCTGCTGGCTACAATTTGATGATGGATTTTGAATAATGCAAATATAAATTAGTCAACACGTAGCATTTCGTTAATTAATTATAATTAATCATGTTGAAGTCTTCAGACGCAGCATCGGTGATGATGTTGTCTGTTTGATGCATTGCCCATAAGATGCCCAGCGTGTGGATCAACCTGTCCTGCTCAGACTGGTCTCCAGAGCTCTGCTTTGGTTTATGTGTATTTTATTGAATGTGTCCTTCTCATTCAACTCCACACATGGGATTTCATTTTAATTGACAGTTACCTAGATCCATTCGTCAAGGTGACAAGCTCAGGGGGGGGGGGGGGGGCTGTAGCGGTGTCT
>JAUMHF010000014.1:8407891-8527501 GCA_032359275.1 Microctenopoma steveboyesi | reverse complement strand
CCCCCCCCCCCCCCCCCCCCCCCCCCCCCCCCCCCCCCCCCCCCCCCCCCCCCCCCCCCCCCCCCCCCCCCCCCCTGTAGCGCTGTCTGAATGTATTCAATGAGGTTTAGTGTAGGAGGTGTTTCATCTGTGCATATGTTTTGTCTTTATGTCTTTCTCAAGTGTTTGTGACGGGCTCCAGATGGGTCGGTCTTAGCATCAAACAGCAGAATCATTTGTCTGCATGTGCACTTGTTTGTGAGCGAAGGGTGCGTCACCTGCTGATACACCGATCTAAAGCTTTTTCTTTGAAGGCTGGCCTTTGTTGACCAGATCTACCATCTTCTGCCATCTTTATTTTTGCTGTCATTCTCTGACACATCTTGAGTGTTGCACCGGTGGGAAAATAATACATATCTCTGACCTCTTGAACTCTTTCTTCTCTGTTAGGCCTAGAGAAAGAAAGCCATAGCTGCCCACACCTCTTTAAATGTCTATCAAGGGACACGGCTATTGAGAGAGGGGGCCCACAGAGACATTTCAAGTCAGGAATAGATCTTCAGCTGTTGTCAGGCATAGGTATCGAGCAAAACACCAAAGGATTTATAGCATGTCCGTTTCATGTATTGTGCATGGGCTGCAGAGTAATATACAATGTTATCAGCGTTTCTTTGCAGGACTAAATCACAGACTACACAAAGCTGGTCAGTTCTTTTCTGGGCTGTTTACTGTATCACACTTAACATCCCAAAACAAACTGACATGCAGAACACCTTTTTGTGAGTGTAAGCCAGAGCAAAGAGATTAAGATAAATGGAAATGCTTAGGTAACAGAAATACCCCGAAGTGATGAGCTGTAATGTCAGACCTTCACGAGGCCCACTCAGCATTCTGCTCAGAGTATGTGACAAAGAGCCACAAACATCCTGGGTCAGGTTACTCAGGGGAAGTTACGATCACATAACACTGTGTTTGGATCAACCCAAGAAAGTGATGTCACAGATCATTCATGGAACCAGTGTTGTATACATTAAAGAGGGAGGGGAGGGGATTGGTGGAGGCCAGTCCACAGCAACAGAGGACAGCCTATGGAAAATGCCCCAGCTACCTAGCCAAGACGGTGATGTCATCATGGTGGAACAAGCACTTCCACATGCTGTCTGCTGAGCTGTGTGTGTATGTTTCAGGTGGGAGTAAAATGAGCTCAGACAGACAGTAAAACATGCCTCCTACATGCTGCATCACCTTCAGGCCGTCCTCAGCTGTACCACAGGGAGGATTCTCTCATGTATTTTAAATGAACTGCACAACGAGCTCGTGTTCCTGGGTGATTTATGTTGTTCAGGTGTGATAATGTCGATATATTGACTAATCAAGCAGTGATTGAGGACCATATGCTTTACTGATGATTAATATTGATAAGTATGTGATACCCCACAATAGACAGCACAGATTTAACACACATGCTCCAAAATACAAGGTTGAGTGTGTGTGTTTAAGAAGTGTAACTGGTGACCTGAGGGATTACACCCCCCCCTAAATCTCCCGCTCACATTGTGTTATGGTAATAGTGTATTGTATAACTATGGGCAGCCTCTTAAAGAAGTTTGAAAATGTGTGCAGCTTGCTCTTTATTCCCCAGTTTCTAATCCTTTTTGGGCTCATAAAGGCGCTTTTCTCAACAATGGTAAAATCGGTGAAAAGGGACAACTGCAAGCGTGGCCGCGGTGTCTGAGAACTGATTTCATGCATAGGAAGAGAAGACTGTGTGCTTGCATGCATGTGCACACGTTCCTGTGCGACAGCGCGTGTGTGTGTGCGCGCGTGCACGCGATTAAGCGCGCTGTGGACATGCCACTCAGTTTGCTTGATGTCCCTATACTGCACCTCGTTCGCTTTGCAGATAACAGAAGAGTATGTAAGATGTGCTCATCACAGTGCGAGCAACGTGGTAATCTAGTTAGACGGCGTGTTTAAATGACAGCATGTGCGATGGGTTTGTGATTCACAGTATATCTCTTTAAGTCTCTGGTTCCTGTTTTGTCACAGCTGGTGGGACGGAAAGAAGAAAGAAAAGTAGAAATGAGTGCATGCTCAACTATACATACATGCTCCTGCGCTGTAAAGTAAGTGATAAAGCGCTAGCGTACCAAGATGGAAGGGCCAAAATGTTTAAGAAAACACACATCACTTTTACAAGCTTAGTATTTCTGGGACTTTTCCAAGTGGAAAACTTGTGCCGACTGCTGATCTAATACCACATGCGGCATCGGCCATTCATTAGTAAGATCAAGTCATCGTCAGGGTTGTGAGCAGATTCATTTACAGCAGTCAGCAGCTGTGACACGCGTCTCTTTTTTTTCCAGCACGTGGCAGCGGACTGAGACGAGTGGCGGAGCTGATTTGTTGCACTGCATTACGTTGACAGATGGACTGATTGTTGACAAACAACTCAATGCGAGCGCGCCGTGGTCATCTCCACTTCACTGCCTGACTGTTCGTTGTCGCGTGGCCATTTGCTGGAGCTCCCCTGGATGACAACTATACTTCATCCCTCACTTTCATTGTGCCATAAAAGAGTCCTCTGTGGTGCTGGATGCTGCTGTTTACTGGTTTGTCTTTGTCATCATTATGGTCTCGCAGACAGGATAACCAGAATGGAAGACAGTCAGAGGGCGGAGACTGTGTAAACATAGAAAGACAGTAACGGGAGTCACCTACAGGTCCACGAGAATCAGATCATGTGTCCATTCATCTTCATTTGCCTGAATCCCAAATGGTAAGCGAGCACTTGGTGACTCAGAGGGGAAGGATGCTGGTGACTGGTGCCTGTAACAAAACAAACTAAACCCTCAGCGACAACCAACCACGAGGCTAAAACATGTTTTAAAAACAACTAAGCAAATTCGTTTTGTCTGGCTTTTGGTTTGCAGGAAAATTGGGAGTCATTCAGACGGATGTAAAAAGATTTCAACCAAATAAGCTCTCAAACTTACAAAGAGTCTTTGATCTAGAAAATAATTTGTATGCTCTGTGATCACCCAGCACACACCACGGGGTGTTGTTGAGATTTGCCAGTTTCAAAGTGTCTGTGTATGTCTATGCCTATCTGTTTGTTTGTACGTGTGTGTGTGTGAACACGTATTTAAAGCCTTCCACACACTTTTTCTCTGCTCTGCACCTGAAATAGAGGCTTCACCTGCGGATGAACCTGAGCTGAGCTCCGGCTTTTGGGTTGTGTGAGCTGCAGACAAACAGCGTCTTACATATTTCCCAGACTGTGGGAGAAGATCCTTGAGGTCTTGCAGCAGTCTGCTATGCTACTGGGATAACAAGGGAGCTCTGATCTCATACTGCTGTGGCTCACTATGCCGGGAAGGAATGGGATGATGTAATGCTGTTTGTGCTGCACTTGCACATGCTTATTGGATGCATTAAGGAAGAAAGAGGCCGAGGAAGCAATGCAACAAAAGTACCTCAGTCATGGTTTTACAAGGCATCGTCATTTTGTCAAAAGCCGGATTACTGTAACAATGATCACTATACCGCCATAAATACATTAACCTGCTCATTTGGAACTAAGTTAGTCATTTTATTTTCCGATATGCCATAAATGTGTTGTGAAATTGCAGCGCACTCATCACATATTTGGTGCGTAAATCTGTATCCGAGGTAAAAAAAAACTGCGTTGGACAGTTTAACGGTGAACATGTTCACATATTCCATACAGTTCACCTTCTACAGAAATATATAAATTACCAAATTAATTCATTGCTTTTTACAGCATCTTGCAAAAGAGCCCATTCATTTACATTACCTTCATCTTTCCCACAGTCTGAGACAGTCACCTCCAGAGGATCATACAACTCCAGTCCTGTATAATACTGGGGTGAGAATTTTATACTGTGAATTTTATGTTAGGTAATTAAAGGAATCACATTTTTATGTCCCAGGCAGTGATGGGCCTTACCTGATCCACAATCCTATATACTAAAGTGGAATAGCCTTGTTCCTACTCTTGACTACTCTAGTTTAATTGCTCTTTGTGCCTGGTTTATTTCTTTTCTATAACAGCCCTAATATATGATACATCGAGTGCAGCGTTCTACTTTTATATTAAAGGCTTATTGATGCACTGAAGCGCAGCATTGCACCTGTCGAAGTGTGATGATGAGTGAGACTTCATCACTTACCTCACCTCCTTTTTTACATGGTTCTGTCATAGTGAAGCAGCATGACAGGACTTTGCATGTCCAGCTACAGCAAAGCCCTTGTCCTGTCCAGCCCTTCTTATGTGAGTGCCATGGAGGTAAAGCATGTGTCAGTGGCCTGAGATGTAGCCAGAAGGCGAGAGATGAGTCAGAAGAACACTTGTCAGGTGATGTCATCCCCAGTGAGCGCTGATGGCCTGCCCCAGCTGCTGAAGTGCACTGAGACACACTGTGCAGCACCTGTCTGAAGCCATTTCTGCTCACACAACAGCGGTACAGCGCAGCCTTGCTGCTTACAAGGCTTTCATTACTCCCTGGTGATGAAGCAAAATGAGGTCAAACGGGACACACAGTGCATCTCCGACACAGCATGATTCCATATTGTCAGTGAGGGTGAGAAGGTGTTAAAATATCAGAGTCTTTGCCCAGTGTGTTGTTAGATTCTTAACTTGAATGACACAGAAATGAGACAAAGAGTCGCAGGTGTTAGGACACTTATAGCAATGTGACTGTGCCTCTGATGACATCATTTCTGACACACACTTAGACTCACATCATGCAAAGCTGTAGTCATATCAAGGAGTTCCTCATGTACTGACAAAGGAAAGTAGTCAAAGGTGATCCCATTGCTTAGTTTTGTTTATTTGTTTGTAATAAAGATGCAGGGGGTAAATGGAAACGCGGAGACATACTGTGGAAAAAGAAATTTCATTTACAGATTCTGTGTTAAGATGGAATCTGCCAGATTGAACCACAGACATTTGCACATACAAGCACCTGCACACTCACTACAATACACCAAAACAAGGCAGCAGATCCTCTCTCACAGTAAATCAAGAATTGTTTCACTGTAATAGCTGTACTTTGTAATAGCCATCACAGTGGAATAACTCTGATTTAATCTAGCCAGCAATCAATAACTTTTGACTGCTGTGATTGATGAGTATTAAGTAGGACTATTAACCAAGAGAAAAAAAGTGTCCAAGTCTGAATTCCACTGCCCTTCACTCAGTCAAAGCACTAATGTGAAAGGGAATAATTTGTCAGCTAATTCACAAATAGGTTTAGGACTGGGGACATATTTTCTTAATGAATATGTGAATTACTTGTGCATTGATTTCTATTGTGTGGGAAAATGGGAAATGTATTAAGGACTGTCTGCACAGGCGCCTGCAGACACACTTCATTGACGTTTCACTTGGAGACTACAAGAAATATTGCATATGCTGAAACCAGCAAATTGTGTATTTAAAGCCTCTGGTGAATCAAGGTCATGTCTGTGACCCTTTTAGTAGTAGCCTGTCATACATTTAGCAGAGGAAGGTATCATTTCAAACTGTCCTCCATCACATTATGACAGATCTTAATTGACTACCGATACAACTTTGCTGAGTTGACGGAAAAATCAGATTTTAATCTAATCACTGCGATCTACCTGATTGGATCCTAGCAACACTCTGGTATATTAAAAAATCTGCATTGCCCTGATGGGTCAGAGAGCTTGTGAACAACACAATCTTGTTGGATCCTAAATTCTTTCATGATGTCATGCACACATTTATTTTATTTTAAACAAAAGGTTTGTTTTTTCTTATTTGACAGTGCTCTCATAGTTATCTCTCACCATTTAAGGATTTATTAAAATCATGGCCCTGCTGCTGGAAAACCATTTTTTCAAACACTTTATAATACAGTCTTTAGGAAAATGCGAAGTTTGAATGTTTTAAGCACTGAACTTCAGTTACCCTCTCACTCTCTCCTCCAGCACTCTCCCTACAATGTGCCTATTATTCATTTTTGCTTTTCTTACCACATGGAGACAATTTTCAGTCAGTCAATCTTCCCAGGTTTATCACTGAACCACATCATTAAGAAGTGCCCCATGGATCCCTGTCTAAACTGCTGCTGCCAGCTCCCCAGATAAAAAGCCCAAGGCTGAGCAGGCTGACACTCTCCTGCACAAAGGTAAATGATGGCAGAGAGGATGGTGGTCCAGAGTCCCCTCAGTGGTCTTGGGGGAGAAAACAGAGAAGAAGAATGATGATAGATTGTGCGGAGAGTGAGCCCAGTGTAAGGATAAGGCCTCTCGTACCCAAAGAGCACCATCTGCTGTCAGTTCGGGTGACTCATTCAACTGCGCTGACGTGTGCATGTAAAGGAGCACACTGGGAAGACATCAGACTGCCGTCAGGCGCAGCGCTGATGGGCTGAATATGAAAGGAACAGAGGAGTGTGCAGGGAGCGCGCAGTGGAAGGAGACAGGTGGGGTACTGAATGTAGCACCTCTTTTATCTTCACAGAAGAAATGCATTCATATAAACAAACAACTCAGATTTTTTTAAACATGTTTATACATGTTTAAATAAACACATTTAACATTTTTGCAGTTTCTTGATCATGTTCTAATGGCAAATAAATTTCATGGAAAAATGAAAATCTAGGACAGCGCTGTGAACAAATGTATTTGATACAGCAGACTTTTTTCTAAGATAAAGCAAAATCAGGCTGTTATAATGTATAATAACATTAATATCATCTTAATACCATCACCGGTATTAAGTGTAAACAAATGCAAGCTAATACATCCTTCCCAGGCAGTGTGTGCCAGTTTTATACTACCAATATTTCATCCACAGAACCCCATGTGTAGGACTAGAGTGAAATAACAGAATAGCTAAGGGGCAAGAAGCCATTTTAATGCCAGTATCAAATGACCGTGTCTGGCCCTCTTAAAACAATGAGCTGTTTATAGTCAATTTTACAGGCTACAGTACTTCAGACCGCTGGATTCTTCTGAAAACCTATACGGCTTTGAGCACTGGAGACGAAGACATAGTACGAGGTGGCCTAGAGTCACTGGAAAAGACTGCAAGCGCAATAAAGTCATAATGTTGTCTGTTGAACATCTCTTCTTAAATATATGGGAAAGCCCGTCGAGCGACACTTCCGTCCCAATGCTCTCATTTCTCATGACCTGCCCTTAAAACCCATAGTCTAACCAAGCATTACCTTTTTCTCCTCTTAATAAAAATTGTATTCACCTAGGGGAGGAGCAATTACATATGTTTGGAGTGTGGTGTGGGCTCAGGATCAAATTCAGGGTCTTGTCATTTCTGATTTCATTTCGAGGGTCCAGAGGAGACTAACTGCCAATAAGGAGTAGCAGCGTGGACACCTGCGCTCCTGCACCGGTTTCCCTCGGACTGTTGAACTCTACACACTGGAGAGAGAGTGGCGAGAGTGCACAAGCATCACTGTCTCAGTGATTGACGGGGTCTGCCAATACTAAAAAGGTTGCAATTTATGAAGGGCAGTCACATCAAAGTGCTGATCAATGGCTTCCATTGGTCTCGAATACAGCGCTGCGATAGGTGATATTGTTACTGAAGATGTGCAAACACGCTGAAGTGTCAAGAGGGGACACGCGCTCAAGTTCAGGACAGGCGATTCTATAGGATTTGCGTCAGACAGACTAGGTGGTTGGACAGTGATGAGAGACCCCTTTGACCCCACAGGGTGATGCAGGCCTGTCAGTGTGAGACAGGTTTAAAGTACAGACTACAGGGGGATTTTATATTATGGTAAATAGCTGTCTTACTGGGCAACAACAACAAACAACTTCTCCCATGGACGGATGGATACATTGATGGATGGATGGGATTCTTATGAAATAACCTAGACATCTCTTCCCAGAGGGAGTTGGAGCATATTAGTGTACATCAATGGCGGAGGAGGAACACTTAATGTGTAGGTCCTCAAACACTGTGTTATGGATAGAGGAACACTCTCTTGAGCTTGAGAGTGACTTAAGAAGGCTGAGAGCATTTCTTGATGATGATTAACACAAGTCTGTTTGTACACATGCATGCAGGTGCAAACACAAACCTGACACCACATGCAACCACCACTAACTGACTTTTATGAGCTGGCAATGCAGCAAGACCAATGGCAATATATTCACAGAAACAGTGAGACAGACACACTACAATAATATCAAGAATGGACAGTAAGACTCTAGGGCATCATGAATAAATAATATTACTCCAAAAGGAAGCATCCCTTTATTGTGTTATATTTGTCAATCCTGGCAGATGCACAAATATGTGGGCGTAGGTCTGGCTAGCGAGTAAATGAATAAATAAATAACATGTCCAAAAATGCAAGATTTTGTGGCATACAGTACAAGCAGTGCAACATCCGTGCACATTTACTGCTGTGAGCCTTTTTGTCAGGACTCACTTTGTTTCCATAGATTTACATTATTGTTTGACAGTATTTGGTGAGAGGAAAATCAACAGAGCTGAGTGTGTTATACCTAAAGATAAAACCATACATTTTATGACCTTGACAGCTTTACTTGGCAGACGCTTTTATCCAAAGCTACTTACAGGGAGCTAGCGCTGGGTGGCTCAAGGACACACCTGGTATAAGAGTCAGACGGGGTTTCGAACCTGTGACCACAGTGCGTCCCAGTCTGACGCCTAACCCATTGAGCTACCAGGCCGACAGCGAAAGCTCTTACACTGGTGGGATAGAAAATCATTTCATTTTTTTAATAAATTACAGCATGTTCATAAATAAATAAACAAGACGGATGATGTGGAATAAATCCAATTTACCATGCACAGGATAGTCAATACATTAACCTGAAATATCATGCTAAAGCGCCTTGAGTCGACTGTACAGTATGTGCTTGTTGACTTTAATTGCAACTGCGCTGGGTGCAGAAGCTGTGAGTAGACAATTGATAGTAGCCATTAGCAAATGATTACGTGGACAGAGATGAACACTCTTGCATTGATTTAGCTGGCTTACATTTCCGACTTTTGCAGGAAAGTGAATAAATTCACCTGCAAATCTATAATGCATGACTTTATATTCATAATTTCCACCAGAGAGGCTCCTTGGTTCCCTGCTTTCCATCGTGTATACAGACAAGCTGGCAGCTCATTGAAGTCAGGCGTCCACTGTGTCTGCTTTGTGCCAAATCATAACTGTTTATTCAGCCAAACACAGCATTATAAAACGTATTGCTGTGAAGATTTATAATGAGACTGAGATTGTGAAACTGCAGGCTCCCCTTCATATTACCATCTAGACATGGCGAAGCCAGCAACATATCAAAGATGTTCTTTATCATTTCCAATTATTGAGAAATATTGTCATTTGAGACATCTGAACCACCAAGTCTAATTTGTTTACTTCAAGTGCCTCTGAAGCCTCTTTAATGTCTGAAATGAGAATCATTTCCCTGTGGGTTGTCTATTGCGACGCACACAAATGACAGATTGCACAGAGAAGTCGTAACTTTTCAACAATGACGGACAATAGCGGACAGTAATAGTGTTTTCGTCCCACTGAGATGCATCACACTGCGGGGCAGTTTACCTCACCAGCACAACATGGTTGCTTTCTCCCCACATTTGTTGCAACCGCATGAGTTCTCAGCCCAAACGCAACTGGAAACACAACACTTAAAGTTCAGTGTTGGACGTTCAAGGTGACTGACATGCTATGCTTGCGTGTTTTCCTTCAAATTCCCAACATTCGACTCACCAGAGAGCTGTGCTTCAGTTGTTTGTCCATGTTCTGGGGCAAATGGGTAGAGAGTAATCAAATAGAGGGGAACGGAGCATATGGTGTCCTCAAACCTAATTTGGCTGTTTGCAGCCCTGACCCCCTGACCTTTGACATTCCAGCCTGACTGGAGAGGATACCAAATCATTTATTTACTTGGTCAAGACATAAACCAGAGGAACAGGGATTTCAGCCTCAAACCAAGAATCTTTGAAACTAAAACACAAATAAAAAGCCTTCCGACAGATGACCCCAGAATCTAGCCCCTTTGAGTAATAATCAGCATCGATTCCCAGCAAACATCTTCACCTATTAAACCAGTCACTTAATTGATGTCCATTGAGTGTGATCAATTAAATCAATTATTCAGTCAATAATTTGTGGTGGCAGCAAATCCCTTGTCAATAAGAATTGTTCAACTGGACGCTAATATACATATCAATACCTCAGCTATTTCTCTTGTGTGTCTACAAAAAATCAGTGGTGTCCAACAAATCGCATTAATCGAGGATCATTCTCGGGTCAAAGGTAAAAAGGAGAGGACAGAACTGGAGAAAACACTTACGACAGACTGAATAGCATAAAAGCAGCAGAATGCTCCTTCTCTCTCGCTGTTGCTCTTATTTGCCTTCTATGCTAGTTTCTAACCATGTCACCAGAGGATTACGCAATGATGACTTCCCGCATGTCTTTTTCCAGAGTTTTACTCGTAGCTCCACTTATGCCAAACTCTCAAGGCAACACCACATTAAAAACTTGCTGTAGATTTAACAGGGCTGTGTACAAGCAATTCATCTCCAGCTCTCCAGTGCTCCTGCTGAGCTCACACTGCTTCTTCAACAGTCATCCAGCAGCAGCAGCATACCCAAATGTGCTGCTCAACTTTTCGGTTGGAGTCCCCCTCCTCTCCCTCCAGCCCTCTCCTAAAATAGACCCATTGCTGGGCCTCCGAACATTTGGCTGTTTCCTTCCTCCCATCTTGTCCACGCCTGTTAGAGGGTTACAGCTGCTCTCTTGCTGACCACAGTTTCCATTGCTCATCACTGTTTAACTCCCAGACCCCTTCTGGAGTCTATTACCAAGGCCAACTTCCCCAGATTTATCACTGCTATGACCTGCAGCAGTCAAAACAACAGCAGCATGAATGTGCTGAATGCTGAATGGGCTGTCCTGGCTGAGTACAGGCTCGGTAAAAGTCCAATGCTGTAAAAAGTTATGTCTTTGTTTATTAAAGGTATGTTTCAAGGATATCTTTTGTGTAAACTGCCAGTGTCTGGGAGAGTCTCCTCCAGTGAAACGCAAGGTTGTAGGTCGTTTGGAAAAGCAGGAAAAAACAATCAACATGTACATTTTGCCATTTGACAACGTCTAGCGGCTGCAGTGGAAATTACACAACCACTAACTATTAGTACCCTCAATGTTTGCCAGGGGGAGGTTGGGGTAGATATGTGGCACAACGAAGCACAGGACTGTCACACAAGAGACAGAATGGAATGAACGCGACAAGCTGGAAGCTCATCTTTATTGCCTAAACCTAACCCAGTTGTTTTTATGCCTTGCTATTAAGTTCTAGGAGCCACATGCCTTAAACTCACTCAAATTTTATTACAAAACGAAACATGAGCTAAACACACCCAAGCCAGTTCTTACTGTTAGACTGTTGAAACAGGAAGAATTAAAAGTCTGCTCATCAGTACTATTTGTATCTGTTTGGTTGTAGTTTAGAATTCACAGCACACAAACACATCCTCCACCCTCTATCAGTAATGCATATTGAATGAGGGGATGCTGATGGTCAATAGATTTGCCACCCCGACCTACACCACTGTCTCTGTTTGTTTCCATTACAAAGCAATACATAATGCATTTCTAAAATCACTCTGACACTAATTCAACAAATGCTGAGAGAGAGAACGGGATGGTGAGAGAAAGAGAGAAGCAGGAAGAGACTCGTGCAACTCGATTATGAATCCCCGACAAAGTTTATGGGAGCGACAATGAGTCTGTGCAACAGTTATTTTGTTTCACGTGATAGGTTTATTAATCAAAGTAATGAATCATGAGACGGTTGGTAGAACAGTGGAATCGGGGGGTAAACAAATGCAGATGATAGGAGGAGGATAAGGCCCCTCTCAGGCTAAATGCAGAGTGGAAATAGGTTCTGCAGTGACTTTCTGTCACAAACCCAGCCTTCCAGGTTTGCTTGCTTCATCTTGACCACCTTGTTTACTTGTTTACTTATTTGTTCGAATACTTGGTATGGTAAAAAGCTAGTTGTTACAAGTCATTACGCTGTCATTGATAAGCTAATAGAGATGTAAATTATGTGGTAGTGTGTCGGCAGCGGAGTAGAAAGTATGTTGTGTAATTACAAACTCAAGCTACGACGCTCTTGTACAGGAGTCATAAATGAAGCACACAAAATTTGAATAACTAAGATTGGAGTTATTTTGTGTGTAGCTTATGGCAATGCTATTCCATGCGGGTTCTACATGCCGCGATGCCTCGTGAAAACACACCGCTCACCATCGCGGACTGCAGAACCACGCAGTCCAGTGGAGCTCTGTGGATAAAGCAAGTAGCCGTCGGAGGTTAGGAGTTCAATTCCCAGTAGGGTCACGAAAATGATACAAAGTTACACAAAAGTTCCAATGTTTTATAAAGCCATCTGCAAACAGCTCGCAGGTCTATTTTAAACTCTCCAGTTGATATTTTGCTTTTATTTTTGCAAAGATGTTGCCTGTACTGTGCCTCTGTGGCAATTTAAACACTACTTGCAATTTAACGATTTTCTGTCATATGTTAGCGTTTCATCCTTCTCAATCGCCTTTGCAATGTAATTCAGGAACAGCTTGAGACATGTTTAAAGAGGCCACGAAATTATTGAAGCAATTCATCTTCTTTCTATACACAGTGCAACACACAACAACTTGTTTTTCTTACTTTGAGCCATACTTCTGCAACCCTGTTTCCATTGTTGTGTATTTACAATATTAAAAGCTCAGAACTGTTGGTGGCAATGAAGAAGAGGAGCATGCATGAGAAGCATGATTTTAACCCTGGCATCAGAGCAGTCATTGGTACAGGCTGACAGCTTGAAGAGATCTCACACTGTTACTCATACTGACCCGGTCCTCCTCAGTGCTCCTGTACGTAATTGCAGTGGTTAATCTTCTGGTTCTCCCCCGTCTCCTGCCCACTTTCTGACTTCCTTATTAGCCCTCCTTTGCCCATTTGAGATTTTTTTTGTCTTCTTCTTCATTTTTTTCTCTCGTAGTAGCAGAGTGGGCCAATCCGAGTTGCTATTGTTTATTGTGATAAGTTGGGATAATGAACAAATGACCTGCCACCTGGAGCACTTAGAGCCTGGTGTTAAACTCGGGTTATAAAAACCTCTTCCAGCTCTATTGATTTACTGGCAAAATTTGATTGTACCCACGGGGCAGGGGGGGACCTGCAAGGCTGCACAGAGCTCTTACTGTTTTACAGTCCTTATTACACCAAACAAATAAATCTCCTGACCATTAATTCACTGCCTCTGCCCTCACTTTCCAGACTGATAGGTAGAAAATCAGAGCACATTCAGGCTGCCTGGCAGACACTGCCAGATAACTATGTAGTTAGAGGCAATGTTTCTTTTCCATGTGCCCCAGTCTATATTGGATTAGCAACCCCAGACAACTTTGAGTGTTCTCGGAAGAATTTATTATCGCTCAGGACAAATGCATAAGGAAGTGATTTGACTTGGGCTATCCTGTTTTTGCAAACAACGGTCATTATTTCAATATCCTGTGAGGCTCTTTTACGATTCCCCCATGATGCTGTTGGCTGTCTCTCCTCTGTACAGAACAGGGACGTGGCACCTCACGGTTAAGAAAAGTCAACCGCAAGGAGAGTCAGGCGAGTCTGATTTTTACAACGGAAGGCAATTGTAAACACTCAGGGGGCCCGACAAATGGAACGGAGAGGAGTGCAGCGCAGGTCCTGGAACCAAAGGCCAAGTCAGTAATACATTCAGCCCGGATGGTAATTTGAGAATGAGACATTATCTTGTAAAACATTAATAAAAGGCCTGTCCAATGAAATCCACTCCACCCGTTAATGAGTCTAACCTTAATCTTTGTTGGAATAAGAATGTTGATGAGGATCTTGCCTCATCTGTTCTGAAATAAAATAAAAATAGAAATAAAACAACAGCTGTAGCTTCTAACGCTGCTGTGAAATCTGTGATTATTTGTGTATAGACACAATGGTAACGCTTCAAACTGTTGCTCCCTCTCTCTTTCTGTCTCACACACGCACTTTACACCGTAACACAATTCTTCTGCATTTCAACATTAGGGTGCACAATACTGTGTCTGAATGATGAATAAACTGTCATCAACGCTGGAAAATGAAAAGATTCACTGATTAGCTTTTGCCAACATGTTTACCATAGTCTGAATCACTACCATACCCACTGATTGTAGACTTATGTAATCTAAGTTTAAACACACTTTCCGTCCTGCTAACTTGTTCCCTTGTGGAAACTGATGTGTAATTGTCAGCATATGTGCAACCTACACAACGTCTCCCGCTCCACTTACCCCGTAGAACGCACTCACGGAGAGTCCTCAGCATGATGTCACCTTCAAACTAAAAGACAGCGAGCTCCAAAAACCATGATCACCTCAACGACTGGCTCAAATTAAACACCTCAGTTGGCACGCACAAACAAGCTTGAATAAACATATACACACACATTTATCCAAACTTATACACAGACAGCAGATATTCACAAAGTTGTCTTTGACTTCAATCATCTCCATCGTCCAACGGATATGGTGCTGCAGGAGAAAAACACTTGCTTGTCATGCAGGACTCATCGACCACAGCAATGAGGTGGCTTTGAAGATGTTGGCACACTGATATGTATCTCTGATTCTAGCTCAAGGAGGCAGCAGTTTCCCGTGTGGTCAAACATGGCATGTAAATATTCATCCGCATACGCAAGTGTAGTTGTGATTTGTCACTGTCCAGTGCAAACATTTAAAGACTGAATACCTCTCAGAAAGATCAAACCAGACCTGATCAAAAGGAAGGCCGTCCTGCACTGCACCATACCATTGTGCACTGCTGGATGAAAGACAAGACAGCTAACCAGCTAATCTCCCCGATATTCTCTTAATCTGACAGGCTGCGTTGTTGAATAATGAATATATACAGCATTACATAGGGAGATATCACAGGGGAAGCAGTGGATCATTTTTATTGTAGGGGGACATGACAAGTCTCTTATTAGTATGATTCCCAATGAGTTATTTTACAGGTGAGTGCACACTGAGTGAGCGGTGCATGTAATGTAGTACTTCTGAATTAACTTGCAGACTGGCATGCATTTTATTTTTTTTGTTTTCTTAAAGTAACCTCCACCACTGTATGTTTGTGTACATGCAACATGAGCCATTAGTCTAACTCTGAATCTGGAAGAGGTATAATCTATAATCTAGAACAATAGGAACCACGAGCCATAATGCTGCCAGGAGCTCATCTTGGCACTGTAACAGCAGGAAATGACTTTCCGCTCTGACATGGTTGCCCTTTCTGGAACAGTGATTTGAATCAAATACACATTTTATTAGTTATTGATCACTGTTTGGATTTTTTTTACAAGCTTGGTTTGAAAACATCCTATATAAAGTGTGACATTTTACAGCTCCAGCCTCGACTGACAGCCTTTTGTAAAGTTCACACTGAACACCAGACAACAAGGTGTCTACATCCAGGACCTGTTTTCATACATTTCTTTTTATCCCCCCCCCTTATTTGCCTCTATTTCATTTCCTGTCCTTCTGGGAATAGGGCGCGGCTTTACCTTTCAACCACGACACGCTACCTGTCACAGCAGTGAACACAGACACACACGCATCCCTGAGTGTGGTGCAAGAGGCATGTGACATCTGTTCTCTCTCCGGTGGGCTCCTCGTGTCCTCGACCTCATCTACATTGTTTCTGTGCACTATCTGGGTGTGTGTGTGTGTGTGTGTGGGGGGGGGGGGGGGGACACTGTAGATAAAAAGGTGGATGAAAGTGGGGTTGTGTGTATGTGAATGTTTTGGTGAAAGTGGGTGGAGTTACAGCAGGCAGTCAACTAGAACATCAGTCAGGACTGCCTCCACCCTTCACTACACCATCACTAACTTTTGTCTTCGTGACCTTGGGGCTTTTTGACAGCATAGCTCCTGGTTGACATCAGCTGTGCCTACACACTGTGCCAAATACAGAGAACGCTACAGGGAGGTTAAAAAAATCAATGGCGGGGTGACATAACGTGCTCTACTGTACATATACACTGATGGATAGTGGTGCAGTCCAGTGACCTCCCTCCTCTGATAGCCTGGTATGCAGCAAAATGGATAGCTCTGCAGACGTTTTAAGAGTGGGGGAGTGAAAAGCCAAACTTGAGGAAAGAAAGTAAATGCACACTTTCAAACAGGCAAAAAAACTACTGTGGTAGTTCCCTGGAGCAACACAAGCGCTCGTGTCATACTGCTAAGCAGCGAGCAGTAATCATTACAGCTTGGTACTGAAGTCTGCAGAGTTTCCTTAAGCTGCAGTTCCAGTAATACTTTGAGATCCTGGTTCCTAAACAGCTTTATATTAGTCGACTGACATCAACAAAACACACTGTGAACATAATTAAAATTCATTGTACACAATGTATTAAAACTACAAAAGTTTGTATTTCTGAAACAAACTACAAAATATAAATTGCCCAATACTGTATGTGAAACCAGATTAAACATCTGCAGTTACACAAGTGTTCTTAGGTGCAAATAAAATCCTAAATCCTAAATCCTAAGAGCTGGATGTTTACCAGATACAGCACATTAACTACAACACCTTAGCTTAGCATGGTGGTATAATAGTTATAAATTGGCATTAGTTATAAAACACAAATCACATCTGCTGTTTGACAGGTCTTAACCAAGAAGAACATTTCAAATGTTGACCTTAAAACTATGTTTATATTAAATTTATAAACATAAAAAAAATGTTGCCCACCTAGTAAAATAAATACTGTCAACAAAGCTGGTGAAAGTTTGTTTTTCGAAGCAGTCATTTGGCCAACTGGCAAATGTAAATGCAATATTTAGTCTTCTGTTGGTCTTAACCAAGTCCTAAGAGAAAGTCCTGGGTACTTCACTGCTGAATGCTCATAAATTATTCACACATTTTTGTTTGTGTTTCATTTGCTGCTAGACAGTCATACTGAAGGAAATAACAATAATAACGAGCTGAAAAATGCTTTAAAGAGCTTAGGAAAGGTATGGTGAACTGCAGATGTGGTGATAATTCCCTTTAACTGTTGCACATGGTGTATCCTGATCTACTCTAATACTGTATATTCCATTTTCACTATTCATATGCCATATTTCCACGGTGTGACAAGTGTAGCTGCCTGAAGCCGAGCCTGTGTCTGTTTAACACATTGACTCAGCAGGGTCGTAGGTTCGTTGGCCCAAGCTGAGCTCCCTAACGGCCTTTTGAAATCTTTAAGTAATGAAGTGGGTGCCATTCAAATTTAAATGCATCCACAAGCCAATATCCTTTCATGTTTCAAACCATAAATTCTCTTGGACTTTCTTTAGAGTCAGTATCTACCTATCACAGCCACTTTCAACATCTGTTATCCCCACTAAACCGTGCAGGACACCGGGCTGATGACTGTGGCTGTGCACTGAAGTGTTTTATAGTGCTCGCTTACAAAGCAGTTACGCTCTCTTTTTTCTTAATTGTTTGTTGGTTAATATCTAATCTGTCAAAGTTGCTGGCTCCAAGTCTGTGACTGAGAATAGGGTGGTTACGTTCAAAACATAACACCAGCTTAAAACATACAAATAAAAATTGCAATCAGAGACACGCAAATGAGCCGTTAGATAAGCGAACCCCCCTTTTCTAAGTCTCTTGATACTTGCCGAATATTGTGAGTGCAGTCACCGCTGACCTAGGCACACATAACCACTGCAAGCTCCTTCGTTCTCCATCCATCTCTATCTCCTGTCTCTGGAGTGCCCCCTAGCCTGCAGCTTATTGGGGGGCCTGGAGCCAGCTTCCCATCTCAAACAGGCCCTAATCTGGGAGGCAAATGATAAGGCTGGGGTTTACAGGAGGGGCTTTGCACACTCACCAAAATTTGCATTTAATGGCCCTCAAGTAATTTTTAGGCTTATTTAAATCTCAGCAAGACACAAGTAGCAGAAATGGAGGGGGAAATTCAGCAGTTCCACCGCCAGTGTGTCTATCCCATGGTAAACCAAATCCCCACCATAAATGAGCAAGAATTTAGATTGTTTCGCTGTTCTCGCAGCAGCTCGGCTCCGTATTACCAATAGCATTTAATTGACAGAATTATTTTTGCTCTTCGCATCCAAATAAAACTGTCACATGGGACAAAAGCTTCAACTGCTACTGTAAAGCGATTTGTGGAGAAGAGTGTTTTTGCCAGAAAAACACAGGGCTTTCGCCATAAAGTCGGCCATGAAGGGATGACTTTAACATTTTATTTTTATTTTTTGCTTTCTTCTTTCTCTTGATGTTTAACCTGAGTAGGTTTGACTTTTTTCTATGCACTTGTTTTTTATGCGATTATAAAAATATGAAAAAACTGCAAAAGAACGTGATAATCACATAAGCAAGTTCTTTGTTATTCTTATTTTTTTAAAGCCTCCCTCAGACTTGCTTCTTTGTAATTTTTTTTCTTTCACCAGTCATTTTTTGTTTTTTTTCTAAAACGAAAATGCAGAAATGGAAAATACAATAATGAAAACGTCTAAGGGTCTCTGGCACGCCACGGAAACATATTCAGTCACTGTTGTAGCTGTATGCATATGTACCCGCCGCTGTAGCTACATTAAAGAAAGCACTGCATTTCATATAGCATATACTGTCATCCAGCTCAGTAGCATGTGTATCATAACAGCATAATTCTTCTGCTTAGCCAGTTTGCGTCAGCGTCGAGGGGTTATTTTTAGGTTGAGATCATATGATGCATTCTACACATCCAGGGGGGATTTGAAAGCTTAATCCTCACCTTTCCAAGTGAATGTATGTAATTTGGTTTGACAAACAGTGGCCCTACAGGGACATTTTCTTCATTAATACTTGACAATGTGCCTTACGTTTCAGGCCTGCGGAGATGTAGCAGTGTGACGGGCAAAAGTATAACAGTGACCCAGATTCGATATTTCTTTCTATACTCGCAGGCTTTTAACGCCGCGTGTGATACAAAATTTTCTTCAGAAAGCAACAAAGATGCAATGTTTTGTTGCAACAGGCCACACGGACAAGATGTGATGATCAGCTCAGACGCCACTATAAACATTTCAGGACGGCTGTGAAAAGAGCTTTTTAGACAACTATTAAAAATTCAGTGACAGCCATTAAATCCAATAGTGTTGAAAGGATTAGGCCAGTCCCATTACAGAGACTAAAACCAACAATGACTTGCTTCTACTCGTGGTTAATGTCTGTAGGTCTCGGACCTGCTTGATTAGCTCATTTCTCTGCTTCAGACCTACAAAGGTTCCAGTCGAACATTGTGGAAAATATGCTTGTGTGCATTCATTAGTAATAAAGAAAGAGACTGTTTCTTGGTGAAGTAGAGCGAGTAAATGTTTTATTTTAAATTTCTAGGTAGTAAACATGTTGATGATGGCTGCATGAGGCTGGACAGTGTGCTATAAAGCAAGTAGGGTTATTTCTCAAATTCTAAAACCACTGAGTCCCTATTGCTTTAAGACAGCACAAATAGTCAATGAAAACATGTTCTGTGAGGAAACATGTTTGGTTGAAATTAGTTTTTTAGGGATTGGGGAAATGGAAACTGTAAAAACACACGTTAAAATTTACACTAACAACATAACAAAAGACAATGATGTAAAGCACTAAGCCAGAAATCATATTTTATATAATCTGCTTGTTTTTTCTCTTGCATACATGCTCTCCACAGCCTGAAGACAGGTCAAATGAAGCTCATGCATATAAAAGCTGTTGCCCTGGGCAAAGATTAAACCAGCCCAAATGAGTCTTGAGGCTCATTGTAGCGAACAAAAAACACCCTTACTTATTCCAGCTCTGAGAAATATAAGGTGATGTGAGAACAGAGGCCCCCCTCCATGCCTGAAACAAACGATTAGCTTGGCTTCCCAGTCACACTATAAAGACTCTGCTTACTCTTCCATGCCATAGCCACTTCCTGCTGTCTCTAAACAAAGCGGACTCCATTTGGGCTGCTGTAATGGCTCACTGCTTGACATAACCCTTGTCAGTGAGAGCTGAGATAGGTGACACTTGACAGATGTGTAATTGCGGGAGGAGCTCACTGACAGGTGGATGAGCTTAAAGACACCTGATATGCTACTGAGGCTGCTAATGCAGAGGATTACATCTTTAAATCTGCTCCTCAGGATGTTGTTGCTTTTTTTCTTTTTAGATCTAGAAAGAAAAAAAAAACTCATTAACTAATCTATTCCTATTGAAATGGTTTTAATTTAATCCTAAATTAATGCACTGAAAGATATAAATATATAAATATATGGCTTTGGTTGGAACAGGTATGCAAAGTCTAGCTTTCCCTCTCAGGTCATCCCAGGTGGGGTGGTGGCAGAAGCCAGAGATAACACCACCTCTATAAAAGACAGGAAGTGAGATAAACATTCATTCCTTGATTAGAAGTCGAGGTGTGGGCTGCCATGTGGGAGGTGGTGCAGTCATAGGGGTGGAACGGTAAGATGTGGATGTGTGTGTGCGTGTGTGTGTGTGTGTGTAAGGTTGTGTTTTTATGTGCGGGACCGTAATGCAAATCAATGATCTTCTTTAGTGCAGAGCAGAACAGCACAATGCCTGCACACCTGTCCATCACTCAACATCTCCTGTTCCACCTTTTCAAGCTGGGTGAAAAAAAGGATTGCTTTTGCTCGCATTCAAGGGGTTGAAAGCAGGGGAGGGGAGCAAAGCTTAGAGGCCCAGACATTCACTTTGCTTTCTCCTTGCTGACAAGACTATGTTATTAGAACTGCAGTTACCAAATTGGAAGGAGGGAGAGTGATGCTTTTGGATGTGACCTCAATTGCACTGGCACACTATCTCAAAAGTCTCATTTCACAAGAAACTGACATTATATTTTGTACCATCATGTATAGAAGCCGTATAGAGATTTAGTCATGATATAGGGGAGTGGTGGCTCCAGCTGCACTCCAGAAGCCGAGCTCAGTTCATTGGGGGTATTTTCACTTATAATTGGGGTAGCTTTCATCTTGCTTGCCAAAAGGCGCAGCAGCGAAGAAGAGTACCAAGAGGGAGCTATCACTTCCCCTATTTCCTGGCCCCAGACAAAGGCATTCACGCAGGCAGCCTGCTGAAGATGATGTATTTCTGATCAAAGAGCCTGGAGTTGTCAGCAGCCCAAGCTAGCACAGCAACCTGATTGCTCCTGGATAGATTTGTCCCTTTGATCAGAGCAGGATCTGACTGCAGGCACTGTTTATGCAAAGAAAAGACAGCAGAGCGAAATCTACCCCAGTGTTATGTGGAAACAGGCTGGATGGGCTGGGGAAGGGACTGCTTCAGGATATGTTGGCTCACACAATAATACAGGATGATATCTGTTATAATTACAGCTAATGAGATAACATTGTAAACCCATTTCTGCAACTTGTTGCCGTGATGCCGTTGCGCTGACAGCAAAAGGAAGATCTCAATCTTACTCGTATATTACCTTTGATTCGTTGATAAAATTCCGTGTTTAATTACAATTAAATACATTCGATGTCAACGTGAGATGATATAATGTAGTTAAACAACTGGCATTTTTACAAAATGATCAGATCGTTACACTATGCAAACATCTAACCCATAATTCAAATAACCACCGGCTATGCATTTACATGGACTTTAAAAGGCACACCATTTTGTCATAATATATTGATGTGAATTCTCATGGCTAGAGTTAAGAGTAGTTGTTGAAAATTTGCTACAAAGAAATATTAATGAAAGAGAACAGCCTTCTTGTGCTCAACTACATGGGTCCAAACACAACAATGTCAAACATATTTAAAGCATGGTTACGGTGGGGCGTGAGACACAACATGAAACACCCAGAGACTAAGGTTCTATGACTTAAGATATCCAAAAGGACCTTCCCAGTTCACTGCAGACTATACTGGAATAATATTTAATGCACATGGTGGTATATATGGTATATATCATATTATATATACACTGTCGCCTCAGCGCTTGCTCAAGTGGGACTGTTGGGTTTTCCATGTTATTTTGTATTTACCTATTTTTGTAAGGTCTTTAAACCTCACAATGTAAAGTGATATTGATCTATATTATAGTATTAAGTGTTGCTGAAGATTATTTAAATCACAGCCTCTAAAACTATATTTATCTTATCCATGTAAACATATATTTAATTATCAATGTCAAAATATTTCATAGTCAATATAGCATTGATCCTATTTTCTTCCTACTCGTTCTGTTCAGGCCTTAGCTTTCAGGGAGGTTGGGCTTTTCTGTCCTGTCATTTCTGTCAAGTTAAACATAAAGAGGGGACAGCTCAGCACACCTCCCACTGAGAGGCGTCAAAGTCAAGGTTAATTTATGGATGCAAAATGCATCATCTCAACTTTTAATTTGATTTTATTCATTTTTTTTCCTTATTTTGTTTTGTTGGTGACAGGTGCTATTTACAGCGGTTTCATGCACACACACACAGTTAAAGTCTGTTGAATAAGGCCTGAGTGGTTATGTAAGCTGTGATTAACATATCTGACTGCTGCATTTGGGTCAAACGGTGATGGGTAATTCAGGTCATTTCTGACAGCTGATGAAAACAGAAATCATCGTGCTGGACGGTGGGCGTAATTATGTATTTATGAGTGGAAGAAGACCTTGGGGGTAGCGAGCAGAAGAGATGAGCGCATACAGTGAAGTGACTGAGTGCTGCCTTGCTAGTGTAATGACAGCTCATTTCCCTGTGTGGATGGTTTTCTCAGCTTGGCACCAAGCTTTCGTTAGGCCCAGCAGCTTACTGTACCTGCCAGCCAAATCTTTTGTGGACAACACAGGAAGGTTAAGTGTTGTGTTATTATGAGATGAATGTTCTGCAGAGACTCCAGCCAGGGAAAAGGAAAGTGAGTAGGTCTCACCCAGAGGGCCCCGCATAGTACCTTGATGTGCAAACATCATCCTCTTCCACTCTGAATTTATTCCTCTCTGCAGTGTCTTATTGTTTTATATACATTAGTAAAACAAATATATACTCTAATTTAGTATTTATATCCTAGTATCCTTAACTTCAATGTGCTAGTCAAATATACGGCTAATGGGACCCACAGAGAATAGTAAGTGAAGTGAAAGAGGGAGATGGGGAGAAAGCTGAATGCAAATAACTCTGAAGTTAAATCAAGGCTATCTTCAAATCAAACCCCCAGTAACACTTTGTCCTTTCTCTGTCAATTCGTGTGTGACATTGGTGATATGGGCAACACGTTCAATTTATGGCTGCCTACTCCATTGGCCATGTAAAGTTTAATGAGCACCTTTTGTGGAGCGATATGAATAATGTATACATTACTGAGCTTTAAAGCACCTATGGTGCATCTGTCTCCTGGATGGACAGAAGCCACGGGTAGGACTAGTGAAAATGAAAAAGCCTGAGGGTAAAAAAATGCACAAGATAAAAAAAAAGACAGAAAGTTGAAGGCAGTCACATTAATTTGACTGCATCGACGTGCCACTACCAATGCAGAACAGAAGTCATCATTCAACTCCCCTATACAATCTGTCTTTCGTTTGTTGCTCATCTGTGTCAACCTGCTCTTCACATCAGGAACTGAACATGCAGTGACATGGAAGGGAGGGAGAGTGTTTTCTCAGAAATTCTTGAAAGCACAGCAGGTGACGGGAGAAAAAACACAAGTCAGTGTAAAGCACACAATCCTATTTCTGAACTCCTGCAGATAGCATTGATTTCTGAAAAACAAGGAGATGGAGATGCACTGTACTCTGAATGACAAGTTCTCCATTGCAAAGGGAAAGCATTAAAAGACTCAAACAGTGCACTTGAAATACAAACTATAGCAGCAAAGCAAAGTTTGCTAGAACAGAAGAACACACGAAAGTAAGTTATTTGAAAAACCTACGTAGGAAATGCCCCTTACAAAATTAAATAATTCTATTACCCCAACAACAGCAATAAAAGGAGTATCCAGTCCTTTAACATGTAAGATTACAAAAACAGCCTTTTCCCTGCACCGCACTCCATCCTCTGCCCGTCCAGACTGCTCTGTCACAAACCCATTTGCCAAGACCTCGCAGACAAAATTAGAAATCTCCTGCACGTTAGCTGCCGCTCCACCAAACCCTCCCATTCAAGAGATTGGTGGGCCTCTATCTTCTTACAGATCTGTTCCCTGTTGAATAAGCAATGGAGCGTTCTCACCTCACTTGTCCACGCCAGGCTGGCCTGAGCGACCCTTCCCTCCCTTACCCTTTCTTTCCACATCACCCCTCCTCTAACCCATGTTTCCATCTCCACAGATTGAGCCTCCCTCCTCCCCATCCCATCCTCCTCCCCCCCTCAGCCCTCGCTCTCAGACAACATGGACACACAAAAGAAGGCTCCGGCTTAGTGGCCTTGTGATGGATGCATTTTCATAGGCCAATCTCTGTTATCTTGGAGAAACAGGTCTCAGCCTCCATTCTCTCAGGGCTTTACAGTTTTTTCTCTGCCACTCACCCCCTCCATCCCTCCATCCTCCTCCACCATTTTCCGAAGGTCACTCATTAATACTCCTGAGCATTGACGCTGACCCCATGACCCTGAGCTTGAAAGCATGGCTGTCTCATATTGAGGCTCCAAGCTCTTGTCCCACTCTTCTCACCCAGGCCTGAGTGTGGAGGCCTGGATGCACCCAAGGTCAAGGACTGGCTGACATCGGGCCCCAAAACAATAGAAGGACCCCCCCTCTCTGCATCCCCATAGATGCCCCCTGGGTCGTCAAGTCAAGGTAAATTTTATTTATATAGTCCACTATCACAGATCGCAAATTTGCCTCGAGGGGCTTTACAATCAGTACCGCACAATATCCTCTGCCCTTAGCTCACCAGGACTGAAGTTTCCACCATATTTACCTACATCATGCTCTAAAAAAATCATAGAGAAATGCCTCTATGGCTGCTTCAGCAGGGCATTGGGAATGACTAATGTGAAGAATTAGGACCTGTAGGGGAAATATAAAGAGAGGAGAGCACACTCCATATTTCACATCAGCACTGTTATTATGGGATACATGGTGTGTTTCGTGAGATGCTGCAAGTAACGTCTGGCACACTCTGATTATTATGTCACAGCCTACAGTAACTAAGTCCAGCTTTACTTGTTAACTTCATTTCATTTTGCTGTAGTCCGTTCTGTCGAATCCTTTCCATCCATGATCTGCGCTTTGTTTAGAAAAAAAATCGGAGTATTTTCTTCTCTGGTGGGTTTTTTTTTTTACCAGGTTTGTCTACCTCCAGAACTTTCGATCGTTACCATGTTGCACACAGTCTCCTCAGTTGTTAGGTGCACGCTACTTTCATACTGTCAAAAAGTAGAAATCTCTGACAGTTAGTGGAAAAAGTCTTAACAGCGAACTGTCCAGTCTTCAGGTGTATCCCAACATTATAACCAAATAAGGGCCAGGTGTGAAAGGTCTAGGTGTATATAATGATCCACGGTGTCAAAAGCCACACTGAGATTTAGTATAAGAAGCACAGAAGTGGAATCTAAATCCATACTAGGCAGAAAAACATTTTCCGCTGTAGTAAGTGCAGTTTCAGTTCAGTGACAGACTACTGCTAGACATGTGGGCTGAGAGCTGCTCACACACAACTCTGTGTAAGAAGACTTAAAATGTCTTAAAATGTTTGATGCAGCAATGTATTCAAGTTTCATTCGTTCAATATAGATGTCCCACAACTCTCAGAAAGTAGCCGTGCGTTTGCTCCATTTGATGTAAACAAGTATAAACGTCGCACTTCATTTCAATAAAACTGAAGGCCACATGGTTCTGCAGTCTGTTAAGTGAATTAAACCTCCGTTTTATTCTTTATGTAAATGTAAATGACTGAATGTGAGGAAGGTGCAAATTAAATGCAAAGCTTGTGACAGACGACCTCACATATCAGGTTATTTGCAGAACACGCTGCACCACCTTTTGCTTTACAGTGTGCAACAATGAAATCGCTATCAAAAGGCAAGAATTCTTGATTTTAATCTCACAACGCAGCAACCTTGAGTCACCGTCAAACAGAAATTGTGTTGTTAAAAATACCCCCACAATAAGCCGCTTCATTTTCTGCTCACTTGGCAGTTTGTAGCTTCCTCATTCCCAGGCCATGGAGTTTCACTAGGCCGTGATGTATCATATATCTCTCTGTTTTTCCTGTGTGGCTCTTTTTGGTCTCGGGGTCATGGGGTGAAATAAAGCAGACCCCATTTTGAAGCTGACAGCCTGAACCCGAGGGCAGTCCTCCCAGCCCCAACCTGACAGAGGCCGCGTTCGACAAAGGTGCAGTTTGTTATAAGCTTCTGAGGAAAAAAAAGAAACACAACAGGGAGGGTTATTTGGTGTTCCTTTGACCCCTTAAGTCCTCTGAGATGAAAAGGCTTTCAATTTTTACCCGACGAGGAAGACCACTTCAGCACAGAACACCAGTATGGACTTCAAAGCTCAGCAGAAATTTTAATCAGAGACAAATTACTGTATACTGTGTGTTGTACTGTGCTTCAACGTCAGGGTTTGAAGAGCCAAAGGGGCAAAAATAGTGCAGTGCAATACAGACGTAGAATGGTGTAAGATTCTTTGCAGACAGTAATTGAGGCTCAGTTGGTCACTATCTTTTTAAATTATGAAAATACAGCGCGAGATTATGTCAAAGCAGGTAGCTGTGAACGGTAGGGAAGGTAAAGGCCTAATGAGTTTGTATCTGCCATCTCAAATCATACAAGCCTAAAGCAAATATCAATACCACAATGCTGTTTAAAACAGCCTTCTGCCTAATAAAAACATATCTATCATGTACAACCTAAGGGTTAGAGAAAAAGCCCACGAGTGTACGCTGCCTTTTGCCATTTACCAAACATTTTATCAAATTTTACAAAGCCTGCTTAATATTTAAAGCCTCTGTCGTGCAGCCTAATGGTCCAGGGCAGGAATAAGCTATTCAGGGGTCAATTGTTTTATTAAGATTAATGAAGGAGAGCAAGAGGGTACGTCATATCTGTACTGCTTTACCTCTTTCTCTGAGCACCAGTGAGGCATATTAAAAGGAGTGAGTAAGGTTTGCCACTTAGCTTATCTACGTAAGTGGCTTATGGATGTATTTGTCCGGGACACTCAGGGTACATTTTTTTCATCAATTCATTTTTCATCAACTGATGAACTTACTTCCCCCTTAGAATATATCAAGTAATACGGCAATTCTTTACTACACCGTGCAGAAAGTAAAGTACGCTGGATTAGCATAAAAGGCATATCTCTCAGTCTCTGATAGCACTGTATGTTGTAGATCATGAACGAGGCCAGTTCGGGAGATTAATAACAACTGTATTACAGATTTAAGATTTGAATTGGAGTTTTATGTCCTCCTCAGAATTGCAAATGAAGACCAGTGTTAGAAGACGTGTTAGAATAAGACCAGCTGTATCAGTTGTCCTGTGTAAGCTTCTGTTTATCTCTTGTATCAGATAAGAGAAAACAGTTTTTTATCATGAATATACAATTGGTACACAGGACATAAGGCAAAGAATAGTAGTTGCTAATGATCACCAGAAATCTTGAATCTAACAGCAGCTCAAACTGCCTTGGCTCTGATGGACGGGCGCGTCTATTGTCAAAAGATGTTCACTATGATGCATAGGAAAGAGCAGCAGATGGAAGTGGAGCATGGGCGGTGACAACTGGGAGTTTGTAGGCATTAATCTCTGCAGACATTTACACTCCATCAACCATAACCCCCAAACCATGCTGCTGCCATTGTTGTAATTGTTTGACACTTTGAAGCTGGCACTAATCCTATTTGGACAGTGACCTAAACTGTATGAAATAAGGAGACCAGATCTAACCAGTGCATCTGTCCCTAGTGGCCACAACAACATCTGTTTGCACTGTGTGAGACTGTGGTATACACGAGAAGCCAGAAACCAGTTTACACAGACCTATTCAAACATACTTGTTTGTTTCCCTGTGGTAAAAAAAAAAACCTCTTTCAATGTTGCATGATTTACATCTCCGCCTAAGCTCACTAAAAGAGAAGTGTTAAAAAAAGCAGTGTTTTTTAATTTGAGGCGTTTCTTTTGCTCAGTGATCTAATGCAATGTCAAGCTGAAAATGTTTTAAGTTAAAGAAAAACTACGGGACTTGTTGTGAGAACAGTTTTAATGTGTCTGCCTAAACATAAAGAGATTGTCCTAGGGTTGCAGTAATATGCACTGTTCACATACTGCAGCTGTGGTGGAAGGATTCACATCAACTTCCATTTCAGTAAAGTATGCACAGCTAATATATTTGTATATAATTATGTAATGTTCAAGCCATAGCAAAAATCAACAATAGACTGAGACAGGAAATCTGATTCATGCTGGTGCAATATTTTTTGAGCTATATATTGACTGGATCACAGAAAAAAGTCACATGACAGCAGGTCTAGAGGGGTCATTTCATTTCCACTGGACTGCCTTTTTCCTCCAATCTGAGTATAATGTGAACAATGTTTAGGAGGGCTGTCTTCAAGCACCATCTTCACAACATGCAAGCCTTTCATGTGCCTGTCTCTCAGCTCGCCTCAGCCCCTCCAATCTCTGCAGCATGCCTGCATGCACCATGACACGTTGACAAGCTGGGACCGCGTCAGTGTTGCGGTTGACCCGGGAGGCCAGGCCAGGGAGGTTTGGTTCACAAAGTGAGAGATAGACAACAAAGTGCAGTGAATGAAAATGCCCCAAGTCAACCTTCAGGGTCAACATCTGCAAGCAGTTGGGACTGGAAGACAGAAGCGGTTGAAGTGGACACGGAAATTCAACCGCTGGCCATCCAGACCACAACAATAGTTCTCAAAAGAACAGTTCATGTTAGGCATGGTTGAGCAACCCTAGTGCCAGGAAAGACTGTCAGTATGGAGTGATTCTTTCAAACACACTCAAAGATTACAGTCAGGTATATGTCCAGTTTTTTCCTATACTATTTGCACACTTTAAGGTTCATTTTAAAGTTAAGATTATTGTTTGGCTGAGGCCTATTATTACACCTTAAAGGTTAGAGAAAGATGATGTTTTTGCCAAACAGCAAACTCCAGTCTTCACCTCATGCCCATCCACCACCCTTCTGGTCACACTTTCACATTTTCCTCTCATGCACTATATAACGGACATTACTGCCTCCACACTGGAATTGGTTGTAAATTGTAAGAATCGGGTATCATCAAATAGGGATAGACTTTCTGGGGCTACTGGTTGGCCACTATTATACAATTTTTATGTATTAAAATGCATGTGGGTAAGAGAGATTGCAACTGAGTTCTAAAATAATGACATAGGAATCTAGTCAAACACATTTTCCGAATCAGATTCCTATTACTAAGTTTATTGCATGTCAATAACACCTGTCCTGTTTTCTACAGATGTTCAGCTTTAGAAACGTAAGTGAGCAAAACAGTAAGCTCAACCATGGCTTTGCGATAATATGTAAATGATCAATACTTCTAATTGCAGAGAGGAATGATTGCCATGATTACGTTGACTCTAATGAGTCCACCTGTTGGCATCATGCAGAAAACAATTTTCCACTTGAAGAAACATAGCGTATGTAAACTATCATGAAATGTAAAAACCCACGGAAGGTCTGTCGCGCTCTGGCAGCTGAAGCCTACAATTATGCTGCATCCAGTGATAACTTGAATACCAATCTGCCAAAACAGCTCATTTTCTCCAAAGGAACGGAGGATTGTTGTTCCCATTCTCGAAAAGAAAAGTATAGAGCGTCCATTTCCATTACTATAAATTATGATTACTATTGAAATGTGAAACTCAAGCTCAAACCCAGACATCCAAGCTGAAGTAACTGATGTTGTTGGAGGTCTGCAGGGGATAGAAAAGGAATGTAAAGTTTGATATGTAAATATGCTTATAAACTCTGTTGGGGCATTAATTCCACTAAAACAAAGCATACAGTATTCCTTGCCTACTGTAATCCCACTGCTTACTTCAAAGGCTTGTCCTGAAATTCAAGAGGACAGGTATTGATCCAATTCCTCAATGAAATCAGGAATTGATAACTGGACACTTCAGAATGCACTTTTATGTCTTCTCACTTTGATGCTCTCCACTCCCATCTTTCCAGGGGATATTATTCTACGCAAGCGCCTCTTTAATGTTTGAAACCCACAGTTCTCCTTGGTTTCACCAGAATCCGCAAAGCTCGTCTCTCTCTTCACTCCCTGGAGCCATATTGGGAATCCTTGTTCATAATGTAAATAGAAATTAATGTTGGGCGCCATAAAAGGGCACGTTCCCATCATTTCAGATGAATTTGAACAGTTTCCAGGGCATGATCAGGTCAGGTCCGGCCTCTCCGCCTCTTCCCTGTGTTGTCCCATACTTCCTGCAAAACAATCATTCTCAATAACCCACTGAAACCTCCCTAACCCTCAACAGCTGTCCCGCTTTACCACTCTGATAGAAGATAGAGAGCCAACTAGTACGATGGGCAAACTGCAGCACCGCACAGCATTTAGAAACTGCTTCCAGACATCTCAAAGTGCTGTCATCTGTAATTTTGTGCATTTACTCATTCAATTTATTTGTCTGCAATTTGCCCCAACTAATCACAGGTGTGTTTGCACTATATTTGTGAGAATATTTATACGAATAAAACAGACATGAAACATGAAGGCATTGTTTTGTTTTTCATGTTAGAAATCTTTAACCACAAAAGCTGTTTTCAATACGTGTTGCTCTGAAAAAACATTTATTCTCAGTCTGTGAAACACTGCTCTCTCTCTCTCTCTCTCCCTCTCTCTGTTTAAATGACAAACTTTCCACAGCTGGTGGGGGAAAAAACTGCAGGTCAATTTAAATAGCCTGAGTGCTTTTTTTCAGTTGAGTAATTCAGCCATAAAGAGACATATAGGGAAACACCCACAGTACACATGTAACACTGTGGTGCCATGTGAGAGATCATAAACTCATGTAAGTCAAAAACAGGATGTTGTATATTTTGAGAAGGATGTTTGGGGCAGCATTATAATTGCACGCCAGTTTTCCCTTAAGCAGAAAATACTTTTCCCCATATGAGGCAGTGATAAAGTATAGGTTTCTCCCGTCTAGCATGAAAGGTATATCTGCTCTCTATGTAGACAACAGGGAGTGGTATACAGAGAGAGAGAGGAAGAGCGTGATGTATAAAAGCTGCCAGACAGTCAGGATTAAAGAAAGTCAGGGAGAAGGACAGGGAGTCCAAACCACCCTGTGTATAGTTAGTGGGTCTGGGGTGATTGTATAAGGAAAAGGCGGTTGCTCCATTTACATCGTAGCCGCAGAATAAAAAGCTGTTGGGCCTGTCAGTTTTTTGACTAGCGTCATGAACTGGGAGATGCCCATGGCTGCTTGTTCTACTTCAATGCAATTCAATACCTGCCATCCCCACCCTTCTCCTAGTCGGAAAGATATACAGACACATGCACACACAGGGTCCCTCTGGTGTGTTTGTGTTGCTGTTTGTGAGCATTTGTTCCGAATCAGGCACCTGGCATCCTTTGGGAGAGCAGACTTCACCAACGAGGCCCCCTGGACTGTCATATGTCTGGATGCAGACCAACAACCATCACGCCAAACTGATCAAAAGCAAAGTAAAGTAGAAACCTTCAACCTCACAGCCCAATATGCTTTCCTGTTGCTTATTATATTCCCACACAAACCATGGGACCCACAGCACGCAACCATATGAATATCCGACTGCTGATCAAATATTCCAGAGAGCAATTTCTTTTCTTGTTTTCAGTTAGAAATGAAATTCACGGCAGGTTAAATTGGACCCTCTCTCCCGACTGCTGTAATACCCCATAGTAGGTATAATCAAAGTAATTACAACAACACACAGGTGTTCCACACTGCTGAACACAGCACATGTCAGTGACAGTGGAGGAGTAAACTAAAAAGAAAGTGTGTCATTATGGCTACTTTATCAAGAGTATGACTATATATTAATACGAGTACACAATCAAATGGCATTTTATTGTCATCTTAACGTGAACATTACATTTATAAGTTATTCTAAAAGACATCGGAGCAAAGACTGAGTGCAGCATATGAACAGTTTAGAACAGTAACAGCAACGCAGATAAAAATCCCAAACTACTACATTTAGAGTAAATACTTTCGTCACCTCTTAACTTTTTCGCAAACAGTTCATATCTTTGACTTTTCTGTTTATTTCTTATGTGTGTTTTTGTTGTTGTTGTTTACATCAAATCAGAGGACATGTAAAAAGGTATACAACCACATTACCCCCAATCTGTATCCTTCCAGATCCTTCATGTCAGTGAGAAAGAAAAGGAAAAAAGTAAAGAGAGAAGGCAAGAGAAGGGGGGGGGGGGTTAAAGAAGAGGGAAAGAGAGAGAAGAGAAAAGGTGCAATTACCAAGAGCGTAGTCTGAGGGATCGACTTCACTTCAAAGAGGCCGGGTCTCACATCCCACTGCTCCACACAGCCCCAAGTACCAGTGTTGTGAGAGTAGGTAAACATGAGTAGAATGTACGACTGTTAATAGCAGCCAGATCTGAAGAGGTCTCCACCTCGTGCCCTCCTGCCTGCCTCTCAGATTCACAGACAAGCCTTTGCCTTGAAGGAACAGGCTCACTCAGCTACTTAGTGTGAATGTGTGTGTGTGTGTGTGTGTGTCTGTGTGGACTCGAGCATTATCCCAACAGCACAAACACACAACTCCATGCTGAAACTTATTATATACATATATATGTTTCTGTATCCGAATGATAATACCACAAACTAGATTTGCTTTTCTGTTCGCGAGAGACTTACTGCAAAGAATTATCTTGTACCACTATGCAGCTGAGTCAGTGAGTGGATTTTCATTCGTCTCGTTCTGACAACAAAAAAGATACTGCGCGTCTCAGCCCTCCCTCCCTGAAACATGCTGTACCAATCTGGAGCAATGTCTACTACTGTATGTGAAGTGCATTTAACGCCCACTAATCTGTCATCGCTGGATAAATATGATAAGGATAGCAGTGATTCCCCAGGATTTATCACAGGCCTGACGGCTAAACAGGATTAAACGCTTGTCATTATGCAATGCAAAGAGTGAACGGGAAGATATTTTTTATGAGTAGGATAGTGATGACCCTCTGTAGGGAATTGTACTTTTGGCAGTTTTGCCAAAGTGACATAATCCACGGGCTATGTTGAATCACATGACTAGAGATCAAACTTCTCCGTCAGAATTCATTCACCCTGTTCGCATGTCACTGAATAAAACCCTATCTGGGTGAGGTGGGGGATTGTGCTCTATCTGACCCTGCATTCTGGCCATCCCAGAGGCGTGAAGCAAAAAAAAAAAACCTAGGGGATCAATAAAGAATCACATTAACATACATGATGTATATCAGAGTAAACCTCAGACCAGCATGTCCCCTGCATTGGTAATCTCAGAGCAGGGTTCGCAGCTGTAGATATGAACACACATGACAACAAGAAAGCAACTGGAAAGGCTGACATCTGTTGGATAGGATTGGTAACTGCAACCGAATGGGTGGACCGTCTGAGAGACAGACGTGGTGTTATTACACTGGGGTAGGAAACAGTTGAGTGCTGAACTACGGGAACAGAGCTGAAAACACTTAAAGAGACACAAGGGGCAAAACTCCCGAGTCATGAACTGAGATAAAAAGATGCCTCCAGGCTAACCTCACAGCTGAAGCTGCATCACCCTGAGTGCTTTTAGTGTGCCTTGCTCCTCGGATGTCATTTGTTAAGAGAATAAATCCCTTCATTCTTGTGTGAAACTTAATTCCCCGGTCTGTCCTTGAGCAGTAAACTCTCACCCAGCTCCGCAGCCGCTGAGAGTGACCCCTTCGTTTAAAAGGAAAATAATCAACAAAACGCTCCATGGTCCCCTTTCCTCTTCGACTCCTACCAAGCCAGATGTTACTTTTCGCCTGTGATTTATTGCACAGTTTAGATAAGGGTAAACAAATAGTCATCACACTTATAACTGCAAACACTGCTTTTCCGTCAGGCTTATTGCAGGTCACAGCACACAAAGTTATCAGACGGCGTAGAGACAGGAGGAGGGTGCATAGAGCAGAGACGGGGGAGAAAAAAAGAACCAAATTGCAGCTTTTTCTCTGACTCGCCCAAATCGTCCACAGCATAAACATAGCTAGAGTCCTGCTGCACACACATACAAGCGAACGCACACATAACCCTGAGCCCTGACCTGTAGGAATGTGTGCTCTCTGTGGAGGATGATTTGCGGGCCAGCCTCTTAGCTCCTCCAACACAGAAACCTCATTGTGATAAAGTCCAGTCAATGTTTGCTGACACACCTTATCTCCCGTCCCCTCTCTCCCCGGGCCTCCGCTTGGATCGAGCTGCCACAGCTCTTTACAACGACTTAGGGAGTCATTTGTTTTTCAAGGAGCTGTTTACACAATGGCCACCTACCACACAAAGGGCCGAGGAAAAGGGACAGGAGAGCGAGTCATTTAAAATATAAATCACTGCCATGCTAGCTTTTATCGGCAACAGCTTTACGCTTTTGTTTTCAACTTTTTTTCTAATTCAATTCGTTATCATGGGATAAGGTGATAAGAAGAACAACAACATAACAGAAAAGGGTTTGTCAGGGCTGCCAATGAATGTAACTGCAAAAAAGAAAAATCTGTATATATATATATATATATATATATATGTGTGTGTGTGTGTGTGTGTGTGTGTGTGTGTGCGTGTGTGCGCGCGTGCACATGTGCATATAGAGGAGGGGAGGTGATAAAAGAGAATATTCCTCAAGGAGGATCAATAGTTGTTATTCAGACCTGCATGGGTCCCTCCATAGGAAGCACTGGCACTGTCCTAAGAGTCTGCCGGCAGTATTGATTTTAATTTATTTTTAACTTAGTGATGGATATGGGACGTGTCATGAGAGAGAGGCATTGGTCAAATAATTACCTACATCTATTCATTAATTGGAAGACAAGAGAGCTAGAACACTCAATATTCATTAAGGCTTGCAAAGACTTTGCAAATGTGCTGCCTGATACAAGAATGTCAGAAATATGTCGATCACCTAATCACGCAATGCAAATTTGTCCCCGTGAGATAAAGTGTAGCGTAGAACCCGTAAAGCATTTTATTTATTTTTTTCATATTTAGTTCATTTTAATCAATCCAGTGTATGAAAATAGGTCAAAGTATGAGAGATGTATGTCACATTTACTGTGTGCAGAATGTGATCACATGATCACATGATCACACGTGTTTTGTATGGCAACCCTGGAAGTTTCAGGCCTCCACAGAATATGAATCAGACTATTCAGCAGATGGAAGGCGCGGCTGTTGTTGCTGTAACAGAATCAGCAGTCTTGTCATACATATGCTGCATAAATATATCATCAGAACCCTGGTAACCTGCAATAATGTGCTTGATCGGCTCGCCGTGTACAAGTTCCTTTGGTGTGCATCAAGTCAAACTGACCAAAGCGGCCTATGGGATCTTGCAGACAGGTACCCGTAGTTATTGAATGCAATCACTGCACTAATTATCCTGCATGCATGCTACGGCAAGGCTTTGCCCTTTGAGAGAAGCAATCAAACAGCTGATGAAAGCCTGAATTGCAGCGTGCTGAATGTGCTGCATTTAGCATGTGTGTGTGCGAGCGTGTTTGCCTGCACAGGAGATCTGGAATACTTCACGCGAAGTTCCTATAAACTGCAGTAAAGTTCGTGTTATTTGTCAGATGCTTGAGGGTTAAAAAAAATGCCATCATCCCTGTGACATGAAATGATTCATATGAAACTAAGCAAATTAGACTTTGCTGTTCCAGTTTGTTTTGGGATTTAGATAAAGGAAAAGCTTCTGTGCGTCTGTGCCCCAAATCAATTACCTCCACAAGCACTTCTCTTGACTTTTGTTGCACCATGAGCAATGTTAAAGCCTTTTTTTGCCACCCCCAAGCTAGGCCAAGGTCGCGTTTAAGTTATGAGTATAGTATGATGCACTCAGTGATGACAAGTAATAAAGAGGTCTCTCCTGTACCATAAACCTGTCGAAATACATCACAAAAGTGCCAGATGCTCCATATGTAAAAAAATAAATATATATATAAGACTTGTTTTCTCTCCCACTCTCCTCTCTAAGCAATCATCACTTCCTTAAGTGATGGAGGACAGACAAAACCGCACTGATTTAAAATCCCTCAGTTCTGTTTAAGTTCCGTGTGCAGCAAATTATTTTTACTTCCAACTGCAGTTTTTTTTAAGAGCATCGCAAAACAGCCGGAAGCCTGTGTTCACTATGAGAAAACGCCACTGATCATATACCAAGCTAGGAAGGTAAGGGTCTTTGTGGACACTGACGATAACAACAACCACACGTGTAGGCAGCGCTATTGTGAAGTAAAAAAAAGCCACTGAGAAACGGAGCCTCGTGAATGTACAGTATATCTAATACCTGTGAGGCCTCAGTGGTTTTCATAAAGACTCAGAATAAGACAGACACAAAGTGAAAGAGGCGTGTAGGGCAATATGATGTAATGTGATCTTCTGAAGTAACAAGCACTTATATGAAATGTTACCACAAAAGGTCTTTTTTCCAAAACTTTGAAATCGAACATAACTCACAGCAAATGTGCCAATAGACTTCACTGGCACCTGCCGCGGTCTCATTTCAAGGTGATTAAGATACTTATCAAATTTATTTTGCTGGGAAAACATCAGTAAGAGGAGTATGATTTTTTCCCGAGATCCCTACAGAGACCAAATTTTGACACATTTCCACACTCAGTTTGAAATCGCCATTTGAAGATGGCGGTAAATCACACTACACCACAGGGGCCATGAGGCAAACTGCACTTCTGTCCAATTTTTAAGGCTGGCTACAACTCCCCCCTCCTTCACACCTCAATCCACTAGCCCAACGGAGGGACCAGCCTAAATACACCATCAGCAGTGAGGTTTGGCGGAGCTGCAACAGAGGTATTATGTTCCAAATTCTCTACAGTTGGAGTGAAAAGAGGCTCACCCGTCTCCTTTTTAACCCATTCTCAAATCACAAAAAAGAAAGAAAATAGCCCCGGCTTCTTTTCATACCCACCATCCATCCTGTCCTTGTCCTCCCATTCTCCGTTTCCACAGTTTAATGGTTAAACAATTAGGTGGCCAAGAGGTTGTTTCTAAAATTTTGGGGGCATCAGGAAAAGCTTTCTTACAGTGGTACAGAGAATAAGAGAGGGAGGGTTAAGAGGAAGAGAATTTGAGTGAGAGAGAGAGAGAGAGGAAAAAGGAGAGAGCTGCTGGGGCAGGTGCAAGCCGTTCGCATACAAGGTGGCGATTAGAGGAAAGTGGCCCTGTGTGAGGCAAGAGGAACATCTGTGCCTATTACCGCAGCACACAAAAGGCTGGGGGGGGGTGTGGGGGGGAGACCAAGGTCTCCAACATGAGCAGGGCCTCACCAAACACCACGGGCTGAATTGCATGGCCCAATTTGAGGCTTTCAGCCCTGTTCATCATTAGCATTTGAAAAAGTGAGGCAGGAGCTTGCTCAGTGAGTAACTCATGGGTCAAAGCAAGAGAGTGACTTAAGAGCTTGAAGGAGGTGGACGCCCCTCACCCAGCTCTACGCCTTAAGCACCTCTCAGACAGAGGTTTGTTCAGAGTCATATTTACATCGCTGCTTAAGATTATGATGATTATGCAACGGTGACGGGAAAAACTGTGACTTCTGTTGATACTGATGCCCTGAAAAAATGACATTCATGGGAGAAATATGATGTTCAGTGAGGCTTTTGAGACTTTTTCTGCTTTTTATCCGTAGCCCGTTCAGTCTGCAGGGGCAGGTGTTCCTTCAGTTTTTATGTTGTGTAGTAGTGATGCAACTTCCTGCTTCATCATGGCCCAAAATGAGTTTTTCCTATAGAGAATCATTGCTAAAGAAGTAGCTCTATAACAATACATTATTCCAGTTACCACTGAAATGCTTTTTTTGGAGATTTGAGGAAAAGAAATCTGTAAAAATGTGCAGCTGAAAAACTTGAATGTGTGCAATAAATAATAAATACATGATGCATGAAGAAATCATCATCGTTGTGCTCAGTAAGCACAGCAAATGCATGTTCAATTTGACCTAAACATTTTTGTATCCCAAGTTATATGAGACTGCACTCTTTTTCAGGACTGAATTTAGGAGGGAGAGATATTATTTATTTATTTACTCAAATGCCACAAGGCTGTTTACTTAAATATTCCAGCGTATTCCAAGAGAATAAGCGAGTTCCTGGAAAGAATTATGATGCCGAGTTATTCATTATGAAACCAAATGTTTATATTTCAATATGTCTCTCTGTTGTAGCTGGTGTTATTCAGATGGGAATGTGTTAAGCTGGTAAGTAGATGAACAGTCATGATCTGAGAATCAAAATCTTTACATTTAATCATAGGCAATAAGATTCACATTTACACGATTCAGTAGAATCAATGTCAGCTCTCAGCTTTTTAAACGGATTTATTAGCAAAGAAAAGGGAAAGACTTTATTATGATGGAGATTTATTATTAGCTGTTACCAGTGTGATTTTATTTGCTGTGCAGAAGGTCACATCAGAAGCTCGGCATCGTGTTAGATTGCTACAGAGACGCCGAGGTGCATGCCAGGCTTCCTGCACATCCAGCTTTTTTTTTCCTTTCGCTCCAAGGCCAGTGCCCAGTAACTCTCTCTCCGTGGGACTCATCAGTGAAAACAAACCTCATGCTTCTTACAGCCCAGAGCAAGACAGACAATTGAGAGCAGAAAAATGTTCAATATTTTAGAGTTAGAAAGTTGTTAAAATCAATTTAACCTGAGGTTTCATTTTAAGTACCTCAACGTTAATTTGTGTTCTCGGTCAATGTGCGGATATTTTATTTTAAAATATTAATTCTTGACCTTGACTGTATTAAACTACTTCCATAATTGACTGTTATGGGTAATGGGATATTGCATATTATCATCCTTTTAATTTTTGTAATATCTCCAATGTTATTTAATACAGTAACAACCCTTTAGGTTCATGTTGTGAATACTAGTTTTAATGCGTGTTGTTTTAAAATTAGTGTTCAGGTCAGAGGATCCCTGATGCTAATGTTGCCCAAGAATTCGAACTGAACTGACACGTTAACCGTAACAAATTAACTTTCAATAGTTCCCGATTGCCCTGGATTGTACCATTTAAAATAGTTTCACCGTCACAAATGGCTTTCAGGTGGGAACACAATACGTTACAGTCAGCGGGAACGCAGCAGGAAGCGCCGACCCTCTTCCCTTTACTTTTGTGACTACATTTTCTTGATCTTGCGCTACACGTGCACAGACATAACAATACATTATGCATGTTGGAGAAGCGATTTAGCCCTGTGATGAAATTCTGCATTAGTGAACACTAAAGCAGTCGTGGTTCAAAGGCAGATCTCAACACAGCAATTACCACGCGTACTGAAAGAGAAAGATCAACAAAGAGACGTGAGCTCCCTCTTACCTTAGACGTTGCTACATTCATCACTACGCTGTTTGTGTTACTAGATGATGAGGCGGCGTCGGTGAAACGTTAAAAGCAGTTCTGAACTGAATATTAGAAACCCTCATTTACAACACCGCTTTCAAAGGGTTTCGGGATTTCAGGACACATAAATGTTTGATTTGCTGCCAGACTGATGCGCATGGGTTACATTGAGCTTGAGAAGCATTCTTTGTGAGGGTCATCACAACCAGTTGTCAGAGGGACTGAGTCTACCTTGCTGCCACAAATCCCCACGAGAAAGAGGTTCTTCAAGAATCTGCAGAGTGTGTCGTCAGCACATTTCCGTGTTTACGGAAAATAAAGCAAGAAGTAGGGCGTTTAGGTCAAGCACTGTAAGGAAAAGTCATTAGAACCCAAGCTGCTACCGTGCATATTGACAAAACACTCAGTCTCTGTCTTTAATACACACTAGTATGTATCGTATGTGTACTCACTTGTGAATCTGCACTTGTAAAAGGACGACAGCATGCAGTCATCAGTTCACGCTAGCAGTGCTATAACCTTTCCATCAGTGCAGCAAAACAGGCACTGGCTCAATTTTCCTCTACGTATGATGTAAATGCTCCATGGTGCCCATTTTATGTGATGTCATTGTACTATTGACATCCATGGATGGACAGGCAGCTGAGGCTGATTTGTTTAATATGTAGTCAAGAGAATTCTATTGACTTTTCTTTTTTCCTCATCTGCTCACAAGATGAAAACATATCTTCCTACCCAGAAGCTCTGACCTAATATGCCTTTCTAATGTTTTTCAGGACATGCTATATGGAGTATGGGTGTGTGCGTGTGTGGGTGTGTGTGTTTAGCTCCGTGCAGGACTTATATCGATATAAGCCAGGCTTAATCCCTTTACTCTGATGGCTTCAGTGACAGCAGCACACCATCAGATAAGAGGTCATTGAACTGCAGCAGCCACCTCTTCATTCAGAATAAATGGGGTGCACCAAGAGTGCACCTTACTATGCGCCACATTGCTCTGGTCATAATGAAAATGTAATGCATTTTGGGTTCTAGCTACCATCACTACTGCGCTAGATAGAACTGGTACTGTCAATATTACTTGTATAACTTGTCCAATTTGTTCCCAGACATTTCAATATTTGGTATGTATGAACGTACTCTCCATATTTTTTATAAAATAAAAATTCAATCCATCTTATTTGTGAGTTTCTTGGCATAATCACGGCTCCATCATGAGTGCACATTTCAGCCGCACTGGTTTGTTTTTCCACAGAGTGGAGCGTAAAATGCCTTTTCCGATCCCCATCCCGGAATTGAAAAGCTAGGTGTTGCTTCTTTATATTCAGAATGTCCATCAACCTTGAGGCCCGCATGAGACATGTGTCTAAGCCCACGTCAGATTAATGTGCTTTCCTGTATCTTGGCACAGCATGACCATATAGCACTGTACATGTTTCATTTTGTGTAGCTAACCAGTCGGGTTGAAAGGAGTGAAGAGCGAACTCTTTCTAAACCCACCTTGATTGAAGCACAGCTGAAACATGCTAATGCCCTGATTTTGTTTTCATTGGGAAGGCTCCCTGGCTGTGGCATATCATTTGATTTTTCCGTGCAACAAATTGCTCCATGTGAACTGTCACAACATGTGTTTCTGTCTGCTGACATCTCAACAATCACCTCTCTTTGAGTAGTCTTGGGACTACGCTGGATGTTTATTTTGCCAGAAATCACATCACGCATTTATGCTTATTTCCTTTTGTCCGACAACAATGCCGGCGTGTCATCGGGAACTAGAAAATTGAATATGTGCAAATGGAGGCTTGTGTTTTACACAAACAGGAAGATTTGAAAAAACAGCCTAGTTTGAAGTAAACTAATTATAACACAATTTTGTAATTGCTCTCTCCTGTTCTCATCGCTACTTTCTACTTCTCTCCAGTTCTCCACAGTCTTGATAACTTAAGACCTAGCCCATTAAAACAACCAGCGCTTTTAATGACAGCATGTTAATGCAGCACAAAAAGGACATTCTCCTTTGCCTTTTCTTAATTTAAATTCAATTATCACTGAGAACAGTTAGACAGCAAGGGAATAATAATAATGAGGGGTGCGCACAGGATGAAGGTGCGCAATGGCCGCATGGTGACATCTTTTGTTCCGATTTCGGATTGGCAAGATAATGGCAAGGGCTGTCGCGAGGGGGGGGGCAGGAAAAGTGGAGCTCACCACGCAGGTTATCTTTCATGCTGTACAGGATAATCACAGAGTGGTGGAAGCTGGGGGAGCAGCAAAGACATATCTTCATGGAGATCAAGGTCAAAACAACTCAAAGGAAGGTGGAAATTCGGTTTCAAAAACACTCACACCTGCCTGAAACATATTGATCTAGCTCCTCTTCCCTCTAACTCTAAAGTCATTTCTCTGATAGACTCTGGTGGAAATACATTATTTTCTTGTCATAGGCACTGCAATGGATCACTGTTAAGACGATACTGCACTTATAGAGAGAAGAGAGGCAGGAATGTTAAGAGCATGGCAAGCTGTATTAGAAATAACAATTCACAGGGTGACCTCTGCTTCACTTCAGTCGCAAAACATTTTCCCATCTCAAGAACTGATAATTCTATCAATCAGAAGCTCATGACTACAAATTAAGAGCGCCGAGAACTAGATTTCTGAAACACCAATAAGCTATGTGAGCTCAAAAAAATGACAATTTGTCAAGTGTGGAATTATGATGATTAGGTTTTAGGGTCTAGATAGTCCAGAGTCCAGTCTGGATTCAAGCCTGGCTTTAAAAATGCATAGCTGCTTTGTACGTGGAAACTTTACACAGACAGATCAATAATAACGTGTAATACTGAGACCTCTAAGGCATTGCAGTAAGCTCAGCCACTGATACATCTGAGCCAAGTGGCCTTTGCAACAAAGGAACAGCAACTCTCTCTTATTCCTTTGATTTATGCCCTTGGACGTAGTAACATATTCCCACCAAAGGTTGTTTAACTACGTGACTGAAGTGCTTGATGTTGAGCAAAAGTGTTGTCAAAAAGTTACAGATCGAACTAAATGACAATATTTATTATTTTGCATTTGATTTTCATTTAGACTTTTAAATGGATAGAACTATTTTGAAAACATGGCAGTGACACGCAGTGACCATGATTGTCCACATTGTCCGATAGCAGTAATTTAAGCGAACTGTCTTTTTAAAATCACTAGTTAATGCAGAGTGTATGTTAGTCATACCTGGATGACTAGATGTTGGTAGCTGGACAGAAATTGTCACTTGCAACTTCTCCCTCTCTGCTCTTTTCTTCAGAGCACAAATCCCTTTTATTATCCAAGCAGCAGGAGAAGGTCCTGACCGCACTTCCCTATTGCAGTTTCCTCAACGTTTGAAGCACAACCCCCTCCCCTGGATTACTATAATACTCTATGCACTTGCTTTGATGCAATAACTATGTGCAACCTGTAGCGGGTGTCGAATTGGATGAAGCAATGACCTGACAGATGAGAGAGCACCACAGACAGCTTGTATTAAATGTATCCATGTTTTAGATTTGTCTAGTCTTTCTGGGGATTTTGCCACCCAAAAATGTTAGTTTTCTTATTTTTCTTGATATTAACTTCTTTGTATTGCTTGTTGTATTTAATATTTTTAGACAGTAATATTAACAGCTTGTTATGAACCCACATTTCTACAACTATACATTGCATCCACTTAACCTAACTAACTTTGAAATTAATAATACAAATTATAGCCTTGTATTTTGTCATTTACATGAATTCAATCCTTCAATTTGTCAAAGTCAAATACAACACTAGGTGGTGACACCACTGCATATACAGTATCTGTCATTATCTTCTACCAGTTGAATCTATTGAGTGAGAATTTAATTAATTTACCGACACTATTCTCAAAGTCACCTCATCTGAAATGTTATAGAGGAACAGCACCACTGCTGTGCACGAGTAACTTATCCAGCCAATTAACCGATGGTAATCAGATGGAGATCAATCTAATCATCTGTTTATGAGATAATCCTCTGATAACAGTGTGATGCCAAACTCACGCAAAGCAAAATAAAACATAAGTATCGTATGTGTCTGCATACATGTAAAATCATGGTACAAAAAGACTACACACCAGCCCCTCCTTCAACCTGCTGCTGAATGTGAGCACCAACGCGAAGACAGTAAACCAATATTTTTCTGCTCAAGGTTTCAATAATGTGAAAAAGCAAATAAATTCTTTATGGCCAAAACCCTGACTTCAAACAGCACAGCTGACAAAAAAGTCAATAAATGGGGCCATCCTGGCTGCGTACAAGGCCAGGTTATTTTGAGATCACAACCCCAAACAGAGGACGAGGCATTCTTGGTTCATGTTGATGAAACTCACCTGTGTTGGATCTGGCAGGACAGTCCTACCAACACTTGGACATTATCAGTCATTAAGAAGAAAAATGGAGATCTGTTGGCTTGATGGCTTGTGGTGACACAAGCATGCACCGTTTGAGTCTTCTCCCTGGCTTCACACACACACACACAAATCACCCAGACACACACATGCCAACATGCAGTTTTCTCGGGCAGAATAATTGCATGCCACTGGCTGTCGAGCCATGTCAGTGCCTCGTTAGCGCCGGTATTGGCTCCACTGTAAACCGCAGCATCAGGAAAGGTCAGAGTGGCAGTGTGTGCAGTCTCACATTGAATGCACGCTGGACAGACACAACAAGCTCAGCCCTTGTCTGTCTGGGGCAGAGAGGACGTCTTTACACAAACTGTGTCAGTTGTAAACACAGGGTAATGTTAAAAAATGCAGTTTTTAAAAGGGCTGTGGCATGGACTCAAATAAGGGTCAGGATTTTGAGTTTGGATAATGGCGTCAGTGGTGTCAAGAACCAGTCTGTATAAGGTATAGTTGTAGAAAACAAAACTACAAATATTTCATTTAGGCCTTTGCTTGAGTAAAAGCCTTTTTCACGGGTTACACTGTGATACATCACATACAGTAAATATATATGCGTATGCTTCTGAATATCATTTCATAGGCTGAATATCTTGTAAAATATTGCTATATTATTTCAAATCCGAGCTAAACATGGCGTGGATGGTAATTAAGCTACAGTTTGTGTCCCTCACACCCGTTCACTGACGCCATGATGTCAACACCAGCTCATACTGCATGTTTGAGGCGGCCATGCTCCCACTGTCTTGTTTGTGTCCTCCGCTGATCTGAGTTTGCCTCACATAAGCATCCCTGAATATGTTGTGAGGTTCTGAAACAGGAAAGATAACAGTATTCAGATTGGGGAGTGGATGAAGGCTGACAGGTGGAGAGACACAAACAGGAAACCTTGCCGATGCCCTGTCTGCCAAGCTCCTCTGATACACGTCCAAACTCTGACAGGACAGACAAAAAAGCTAGACCCAATTTATTTCATTCTCTTTCGAGCCTTTCATTTTTGTGGCTGGCGCCAGTGTGCTTATCAACTGCAGGAGTATTAGCCGCATCAAATCAATGTGTTCATTGCTCTCTCTTGCCTCCATTGCTTTCCTCTTTTTTCCCTCTACCCTCATCCCTCCCACTCTCTCTTCCAGTCAGTCTCTCTCTTTCTGCCAGACAGGTCAGATATTAGAAACCTGTACTATCAGGTCTTCCCAGGATGCTGGTGGAAAAGTTGATTTGCAACGCCTGATTGAATCTACTTATCCTTCATCCCTTTCCAACCCCCAACCAGCTGCCCCAGCAGACAGGAGCCCAATGGCCTATCTAAGGTGCCAAAGAATAAAAATATCTATCTACAGAAAGAGGGTGAGAGAAGGAGAGAAGAAGACAACCTAAAGCAGAAAATGAAGAGAAGAACAGAACGTCAGCCCACATGTCACAGCTTCGGACAGCTTGGGGGAAGAGATTCAGGAGGGGGTATAAATGTAGTCCCTGCCTCTTTCCGTCCCAACCCCTGCCCCATCCATTTTGCAAACCTTTATCTACCGGCATTATACATCCATTTATCGGTCAGCAAACAAAACATGTCACACACCCCCATCCTGCATCCCACCAGCTCATGCCACACACACACACACACACACACATCCAAAGGGCAATGCACAGGAAGGAGCTAAGACCACAGACAACACTCATTAAATGACTGTAACTTGTGCTAATTGAAGTCAGCTTCTGATAAAGGACAACAGAGAAAAGAAATATTTTCTGTTGACAGCCATGCCGTGGCTGAGTGGCCATCAGCACCACAAAGAGAGTCGCAATGGCTTTATTCTGCAAATGGGAGGAAAAGCGAGTCTTGGTTGCAGACGGGGGGAGATGAAGGGATGAGGAGATTGTGAAACACAGGCTGTTAAGGAAAACGCAGAAGAATACACAGGGTGGCAGGAGAGGGGGAATAGTTCTAGAAATGCTGTTTTCATCAAGAGGCTATGGCAGCGTGTATGGGGTGGGGAGGGGGGCTTAATTTGTGAATGCAATTAATGTAGACCTCCCAAGTCTGACTACTGAATCAAATCAACACTGTGGTGGAAACTCAAGTGCCTAATTTCATTCTGCATGCCCTTCATTCGCAAGACAAAACGGACAATTACAGTAATGACTATGGCAGGTGTCTTCAACATAAAGAGGTCTCACAAAAAGACACAATGGCTATGAGACGGCTATGACAAGTAAAACACTGAGTTGCAGGGAACTGACTGGCTCGGAGCTCAGCGTTCTGCTGCAGTGCCGCAGCCACAGATCTAAGAGGACAGCTGTCAATGGAGACGCAGATGTCACTGGGCCAGAAATCTGGTTTGGACAGGGCTTAGTGAAGTTTCGTCCTTTGATTTTAATCTCAGACACAGTTGCTCGCTTTAACCTATCCTCCCCTGATAGAAGTCTTTGAGTTACTGGTACAGGTGCACCTCCAATTAAAGCCCCAAAAACAAACTCTATTACAACCGGCGTGTTTGTGGATTTTTCTCCAGATGCTTTGTGACATCTGAGACAAATGATGTTTGACTTTTGGACTTTAGAAACTTTTAATAGAGTTCATTTCACAATCAGCTGGCTAGAGAAGCCAAGTGAACTCTGACTTTGTCGTATTGATCGCTCCCAATGTGTTTACTGGCTGAGGTCACCAGAATCTCTTCTCCAGCCGGTAAAGGGTCAATAATGTCAATACAGTAAATTAGGTAATTCTGCTGTAAAACAACCTAGAATGGTCAATTTTCATTTTAGTAAACTTTATATGCGTGACACACAATTACGCTCAAGCATCAACATGTCAAGCTGTCGCAAACTTCTACGTGCAAGAGAGAGATTGAATCTGGACCACGCAGCAGGATGTATATCTAAAGGGGTGGTTCTATGAGTAAACGAATCACTTTTTGTCAACTCCAATAAAAGAAATATCACTCCTCTAAAGCATGATTAGTGGCATTAAACCCTTTCCTGCCCATCCTTAGGGTAGCAATGATGCCCAGAAACAGCGAATACATGCTCACTGATAAAGCTCAGTTCAGTGTAGCTGAATATGTTCAGTTGTTTTAAGTTACTTATTGATCAGAAATACTTAAATAGTTTTTTCTTATTGTTTGCCAAAACATAATTCCCCTGGTGTAATACATGTTTGTAGCCTACAGTACCCAAACCCAACGCAGAATAGCGCTTTACCCACTAAGCCACCAAGAGAAAGTGTAAAACATACAGTATGGTTACAGATGGTTGGATCAACATTGCATTCAGCCATCAATTATTTATTTTCTATTGCTTCAAATTATATGTTTCTTTCTTATTAAAAATTATTAAACCGTTAAATCTTTGCTCTGGAGAAATTTTTCAAGCTATAATTTGTGCTCATGAGTCATAGAGACAAAAAAATGACTCCCGAGAACAGATAATGTATGCACCTAATGCTAAGTGTAATAAAGAAGGAAGACTCGGTAAGAGAAATATTACTTCATGCGATGCATACAGAAATACATAAAACCCATATAGCATGTATTAATGCTGCTACAGAAGCGGAGCTAACTTCCGTTCACTTTTTGAAGCATGAGACTACTTATCAGGAGATAAGACAGTTTGTAGGTGACACCATTTCTGTGATAGAGACTAGATGGATTTGTATTACATATGTGCCATTCCTCTCAGCCTCTCTGCAAGATAGCTATACAATTCAGGACTGTGTGATAAAAAAAAAACATATTTTATGAAAGCGCTGCCCATTTAGTTCTGCTCAAGGAGGACACAAAAGCTTGAACCAGTGCTGAATATTGGAAAAGCTGACAGTAGGGCATGTATAAGCACTGGATATGTTCAGGGGGGCAGACAGAGGCATCAAGGTCCTGTAAAGCAGTCCAGACAGACACACATCACGCCGGGCCTTCTGAGATAGAGTCCTGGGTAGGGCCTATTGCTTGATACCACAAGGGAAATAAACTGCCTAAAATAGGCACAAGGGCAGGAAATAGATTTTATTGGAGAACTAATCAAGCAGACCGTTTTAGTGGGGCACAATTTAGATTTTGATTGGATTCCTACTGACATCGGGGTTATCAATGCATCTCATACTGGGAGGTGTAATTTGATCTTTGATGTCCACACTGTGGTCTTGATGTATGTCCTGCTGCATGGGCAATGACTGCTGTGCATGTGTTTGTTACAGCAGTGTGTGTGAGAGCATGCCGATATGCAGCGACGTTTGTGTGTGGGCAGACACTGGTTCCAGTTCCTATTTTGACTTCGAGCGGCGTCCTCGTCTTCTCACCCTTTGAATGAAGTGTCTTAACTCATAAATGAGTAAATAGTAATACTATTTCAAATTATTAATAATGCTGTTGAAGGGGAGCTCGGAGAGCTTGCAGGTCAAACAGGAGACAGATGGAGGGGGTGAGTGTGCATCGCTGTGAGACAGACATTATGGAATTACCCTTTTCAGTTTGTTATTCATTAAAATTCATTTAAATCGCCAAGTTGAGAAATATCTCTTGAAGAAGACACTGTACAATTTACTGTGCAGACAAACTGTAATTGCAATATTTATGCCAATGTAACCCTAAAATGAACGTGTTCACTAACTAATCTTTTGTTTTGTCTTTTTTGTTATTCAGAGGAGGGCCAGATTAGACAAACGGCTGCATGCATGTACAATAAAATGCACATGTACACAACAAATACTGAGTTAAAGATTTCTTCAGTATGTACTACAGCGTAATTGTCTTTGCAGCAGAGACATCAATATTGTTAGATGTTATGCATTCCATTATAAGACCTGTCATCAATAAAAATACTGTATGTCAAGCATATTAAAAAAAACAGCAGCGATGATAAACTAACAATACAATCGAATCAAATAGTCATATGCTGGGATTAATCATGTTTAGTCACAATTTTAAATTACTAGGATTAGCTCATTTTATAAACATGTGCAGGATTGGAATAAGGACATGCATGTCTTTATTCCAATACACAAATGCTTTGGATTGTTAATATTTCAGACATTACGATTTAACAAATGGTAACTTTATCATGATCCACACCTGAATATAACTGTTTTATTTTGAAATTTGATACTCCTAATCTACCTGAATGTTTTTACCTGAGTTTCCCTCTGGTTCTGGGGATTCTGACACTTGAACTTGACTTTGCTTTTATTATTGGAACTCAGCACCCTGGGAGGCTTCTCCTGAGTCATAATAGTAGCCACATTTCATATATTCTTATGTCACACAGCCAGCTTACCATCCACACAGCATAAAAAGAAAGGATATTGATTACAGGACATCGCGGCCAAACGCGGTCACGTGACAGATTTGATTCTTCCTTAAAATGTGTGTTCACATTTGTGGTATAATGTGCGTTAAAATGTGTAGATTATCCTCATCTATTAAAACTAACATTGACATCCCAAACATAAATACAGACATAACTTCCACCTCAACTTCAGTGGCCTCTAGTGGTCATAAATGAACAAATACGGCTTAAGAAATTTTGTGTTATCATTAAATGATATCTAGGCTACTCCATGTTGGATCAGTAGTTCAGTTAGTTATAGTTCTGAGTTTTTTTCTCAGCCCTCTAGTGGCCAAAGCTTTAAATATTCTCTTAGCGATTAAAGTCGAGTATAATTCATGCTACATCGGTTGTGCTGTTCCAACATTGTCATGGATCAATTCTGCTGCCAAAAATGATCCCAGCCTGGCAGTTATAAGCAATAATTAAGAACAGCATAAGCAATGAATTGGCAGTTATCAAACAATGTAAATGCACATCTGTGGACAGTGGAACAGAATTTATTTTAATTTAAATTCTGGCTTCTACCCCTGATGTGTCCATTCTGATTGTACGATCATGTCCCATGTAAAAAGTTATTAATTTGACATCTGGTGTTGCTGACTAGCAATATATGAACCCAATTTAGCTTGTAATAACATTGGCAAGAAACAGCTTTCAGTTATGTTTCTGCCCAAAGAGGTGCACTCGACTGGACTGGTCTGTTGTGTATGTCTGAAATATCAGGATGAAGACGATGCATAAATACAGTACATACAATAATACATTACATATTACGACACTTCTGAACCCCTCGGTTTTGTTGTTTCCTCCTAACTTTTTTCATATGTTCTGACACTGAAAATTACTTATAAAATCCTGTTATGCTGAGATGAAGAGCAGAGGGCTTTTTTTAACTTGCTCTACACTACTACACTCTAATCCCATTTAAGTTGCAGCCAACACAGACCGGTGCCAAAATATCATCAAAACCAGGCGGCTTTGATGCCTGGGCCAAGGCTTTAAAGACAGAGGAATGCGGTAGTGGGGTCTGGTGCCAGGTGAATACCACAGTATAATTAGGCCTGAATCAAATTATAAAGAATCATATAAAATATAATGTCACTTATTAGCAACATACTTTAAGTGTGTTACTGTTAGCAAGACTGCAAATACTCACGGAGCATACGAAGAAACCACATCAGCTAACAATAAAGTACAAAGGGTCAAACAACTAGTTGGCACACAAAAAAAGTGCGGCACATGAGACATCCATATAAAGAAGAAACATATGTTCTAAGTACGGTGTCAACAATTCAAACTCAGCTGGATAATGACTATGAGATTTTAAAAGGAGGAGACTGGGAAGCAGGCGTCAAGTCTTCAAAAGGACAGAATGACCCAAACTGCTTTTCATGGCTTGACAGCTCATTCGGTGGCCACGCATTTCCATTGCAACTACTTTCATATGTAGGGTGTTTGTGAGATTAAAAGCACTTCAACGCAACATGCGATGTTTGCATATGAATGGGAGCCATACAGGGAACGTCACATCACTTATCTTTTTGCATAAAACGGTGGCGTTCCTCTTGTCAGCTGCAAATAAGCCCATTGTATCCTGCTGATAAAAGGCAATCAAACAAAGTATATAATTGTGAAGTCAAGCATTAATTGCCTGTATAACTACCGCCTAATGCTGAAATAATTAAGAATGTCTCTTACTGGGAGACTGGCAATACAATTATCACCTTGATGACTGTGCCATACAAAGACATTCAGAGTAGGGAGACAGAAAACAGGAGAGAAGCAAATAACTAAAATGATGGGGATAATACAATTAAAACATGGCTGAGGGGGGAAAGAAACAAAGGCAAGAGAGCCTCAAGGCTTTTTTCCAACAGGGTTGCCATGTCTGAACAACTTCATTTGCATCCTCATAATAACACAATTATACTAGATAAGCATCAAAAGTTGCGCTGAGCTTACGTAACTTTTTTTGAGGAACCTTTAACCTTTAACAAACCTGCAGCTTGTTGGCACTTCTTGTCTTCAGCCACCTTGCTAATTCAACGTCACCATTCAGAGTGAGCAGTAGTCAGCGCTTCACTTCAGACATTTACCTAATGCCTCATCATTCTGATTCACTACATCTCGATGACAGCCAATATGCCGTAAGCTGTCGACTGATACCCATTTCAATAGGTGCCACTTTAACTACATTTACATTATGGATACCACAGCTTGTAATGCAGTACTTCATGTGATATACAATAGTGGACAAAGTCATCTATAAGAGAATGGGCAAATGTTCTATTTCTCATTTTGCATTATTAAAGGTGCAGATCAAATAATCAAATATTCAACAGATATGCTGCTTTAATATTCATAGAAATGAACTTTATATTAGAGAACACATTTTTATGAGAAGTAGACCGGAGGCCACTGATTAAATTTCATTGTTTGATCACTGTGTGCAGGGACATTATGGCGTATTATGAAGGCCAGTCAGTGCACCCCTTTAGCCAACCTTTAGGGGCAGTCACCAAGGCCAGTTTGCAAGGCACGTCACAAGTTTATGCCATTTAGATTTTGCACGTCAACAAAGCTGACATTTTCAATGCAGTTGTTATATGTAAGACATTGCATGTCTCATAAAGAAGATTTACATATTTATGTATTTACTGGCAAGGATATCACCTAAGGCGATTATGATTCTGTAAATAGGAATAAATCAAATAGGTCCCTGTAGTGCCGTTTTTATACTTTTATAGGCTATTTTGGCTCTTGTGTTTTTTTGTTGTGTTTACATAATAATATTAAAGAGTTAATTGAGTGTAAACTAAAAGCAAACACAAGTGCATTACACAACTATCCTGAGAGACCCTTCCGATACTGACCTGTTTTAGACAAGGCGTGGACTAGCTGCTATAGGAATCTGGACCATTGATCTCTCTCATGCGCATGCGGGCACACACACCCCCACACACACACACACATCAGAAAGATCAAGGAAGGGAGAACGTGGGGCCTGCTGCGACTCTTAACAAGATGGCATTTTCTGAGGTCGGAGAGGTTGCCAGAGTTCATGTCTACTTTTAAGGGACGTGAAACTCTACTCACAGTTTTCTAACAGTTATCTAATTGGATTAGGGCTCAAAGAGAGGCCCCTTTTTCATCCCTGGCTTTTGTCCATTTGCCACATACCTGAATGGAGCTTAGAGGGTTTCAGACACTGAGGTGGACAGGCGAAGGATTAGGTGAGGTGTCCTGAGCAATTAAGACAAGGCCAGGTGTCATGCTGATTGAAGGAAAATTGAGCTCTTGGCCAACATGTGTCTAATTCCCCACTCACTTTCCCACAACCACTCATTTGCCTGTCTGCCAGACACTGCTTTCCTTACCTTTCCCTTTACTCCTGTGCAAAGGTAACCCGAGATGCCTTTCCTTGACCCTTGTCTGCCATGCAGCGCTAATCAGACCAACCTGGAGCTCCCAGGGGCTCTGTTAGCTGCTGGCTCAGCTAACAACAGATAATCCAAGGGGGATTCCCTGGGGCAAACATTGCAGACCTGGCACCCAACGCACGCTGATTCGGGATCCGCTGAGCAGATTTTTCACCACAAACTGTAGCCATGACAAGGACGGAGTGAGTGTGCGGTATGTGTGTGTCTGCTTCAGTGAGAGTGGTCTGTACTCTACAGTGTATGTTGACCAAATAACAGCATCTTGACCCTTTTACATGTACACATTTAAATAACAAGAACAACACATTATTAGGTACAAACATCTCAAGAAACCAAATATGGAATATTGTAGTGAAGAAAGAAAACATCCCTCTACATAGAAACCTATTGCTCCTGAACAAACGCAGTGAGAACTATTAGCCAACCCTACAGCTCTCCTCAGCTTAGCAGAGAATTACAACATCTTTTTATTCAGAAACTTGTTACGTTCTTATTCTCTCTCACACGTACAGCATATGTTTTCGATGCAGCGTGCAGCTGTTTCAGTAAAGATCTGATTAAGAGCACTACCTGGCAAGAAGCAAACAGCTAGATTTTCCCTTACTTTATGAGAAAAGAGAAAAAACTAAAATGAGTGAATAAGTGTGAATAAATTAAACATACATTCACTAGGAAAAAAACGAGATACACAACTACAAATAAATGGAAATGTTGTTCCATAACTACTGAATGTGTCAATAGGCAGCTGCTTGCCAACAGGTTTGCTGTATCTACAGGGTGGTGTTATCAGTCAGCTCTGCGCACGAGGAATGAATAAGCTGTTGCGGTCTCAGTCTTTCATGTGCGTGTTTGTGTGTGTGTGTGTTTCATAGAGAATATTACGATTAATGTTGATAAAAATTTAGCACTTGTGTCCGAATACGCAGAATGAGATACTACTGAAATAACGCATCTTAGATACACTGTGGTCTCACATAGAACAAACTGTAAAAAAAAAAACACTCACATCTTATTGTTTGATCAGAAATTTACACCCAGCTGTAAACGAATCAAATGATGATGATTTGTGCAGTTCATAGTTTATGCATGACCTTTGGTTTGTTACTTGACTGTTGCTGTACAGACAGGCTCACTAACATTACAGTCAAATGACTGTCACAGGCAAACAACCTCATATTCCATAATACATGTAACACTGATCCCCTTAACTATTTATCAGAAAAAAGCAATAATAACAGGAGCTTTTTTCATATTATTTGGAGCATTAAATTATTCTAATATAGCCGAAGGCCAACTGAAATGGAAACGAGAACATGCAGATCCGGTCCATTATGCATTGTTAAACATTGATCTATGGTTTAATATTTGCTTCCCAAAAGCAATGACAATGTATTATTACCTTGACAGAGGACCATAATGTGTGTTGACATGCCGGTGATTATTTAAATAAGCTACGACAATAAATACGCCTCAAATGATGTGGAATATGAGCCACACAGAGAAATGTGTAGACAGATGAGGAAAATATAAGTTTGGAGCTGAGGTCATTAAAGGTCATGGGTGAAAAATATCAATGAGGTGTATCAGAGAACCAGATCATTTTTAGACTAGACTGCAGAACAAAGCTCAAGCACAATATGACCAGGAAGCAAAAAAAATAGAACAAACAAAAAAAATGGATTTTTATTGTCAACATGGAAATAACTATCCCTATATGCTTGAGGCCTAGGCAGCTGGTAAAATTGGTAGGGCTGCTTATACATTGTTTGATCTCGACAGCTGTGCTTCAGTGTCTCCATCTCTCTCTCTATATGAATTTGTTTCTCGTATACAGTTACAGAAAATACTAAATCAACATCAGATTGTTGCTGGAAGTTTCAAAAGTGTCAAATTCATTGCAATGTGTCTCGGAACAGTTGGCATCCACATCCACGCGGGAGGTGCACATTTTCGGTTTAACTAAGGATGCAAAAGTATTCCTTTGACAGAGACACAATGTGTAGCAAAGCATCAGCTAAAATGGACATAAAAGGCCCTTGCCAAACACCAACTGTTATGAAAGACAGGGGATAGTGAGCATACTGGCATCCACAGCAATTAGAGGAGAGGGGTTCGTGAGGACTCTGCCTGTCCCAGACTCTCACGCCCGCTCGACACACCTGTTTCTGCTCTTGGTCCAAACCACAGAGAGAGAGGCTGGTTACTTTGTCGCTGTGCCATCTTAGCCGAGCATTGTCTAATAAGATTAGATGGTTCACTAATGAGCTCTACAGTAAGGAGAGTCAACTGTGGAGTGAAGGTCAGAAATTTCATCACTCAGATGTGCTTTTTGGACTTCAGGAGTCATTAACTAATAACAAACAAATGATTTAAAAGAACCAGCTATGCTATTTCTTCTGGCCCCTTGAGACTCTCTTTAATCTCAAACACTGAGGAGCTGCGCTTCATGAACGGGACAGTTCATTTTCACATATCTAACACTAATACTCAGTGAGCAACTACAAATGTACACATCACTACATTTACATACATTATGTTTGTACCAATATTAAATGCTGTGTGTTTATAAACCCACTAGCAGATTCAGATTAAAATTCAAATGTAAGCATACTGTATTTATTATGAGAATTAATGGCAAGCTTTCCCAATAACTTTGTTTTTTTATTCCAAAAGGCTACCAGACGCCCAGTGATGAGGTAAGCATCAGGGCAGCAAAGGAGCATTTTTGCTGGCACTCTTAATAATGTGCTGACATAAAGTCATACATGTTTAACCAGGTAACAGAACACTGTAAAATAATCATGCATATTGGCTTTTAAGACAAGGTATTAATCTCTGGCATCCAATTTCCACTTTTTTCCACCACTCCATTCAGCGAGGGTTAAAACAGATTGACCTCCCTTCAAATAAAATTAACCGTTTTTAATATTCATTTCACAGAAGAGAGGAAAGCTGCAATGCTGGTGCAATGTTTACCCATATGTCAGCATTTCCAGTTACAGGCATGTGGAAGTGAATGTTTGCATTTCTTTTATTCCAGAAGGATTTCTGATTAGGTGGAATACCCTGTTAATCAGTGGTACAGTGAATTTCATTTCAGAGACACCAGTAAGATGTAATCAGCATACAATTTGTGCACAAAACTATTTTGTTAGCACTGCAAATTTGCAGAAGAAATATTGTGTGACAAAGTGTATTAACGCAAGGAGGATGCCATGCATCTTCACATCAGATCCAAGAGATGCTTGTCACCACTCTCCCCTGTAATCTGTTTAATACTGTTTATGTCCATCCAAATTGAGAATGTCATATAGGATGACTAATGCCAGTCTCATAATTTAGTCATAACACTTTGTACCCTATATGGGCCCTCTATGGATGTTCAGTCCATGGGAGTACTGCGTGAATAGTGATCCATTCACCCTTCACCTTTAAAAGCCCAGATGGCAAGCCCCATCCACATGTAACTGCTCTATCATGCCCAAACCATCCTTCAGCTACGGCAATAAAGATCTAACGCGAACACCTGTGCGTGTGTTTGTGTGTGTGTGAGTGTTCGAAGCCAGCTTCCCGTGTTAGGATGATCTCATTGACCCACGTACTGAAGGAGAAAGAAAAAGAGAGCACTTGAGGTGATGACTTCTCCACTCACTTAGGGAACTTTGACTTATGAGGTGCACTGCATTTAGCCAAGCTAATGCAAGTGAAGGCTGTGCCATTAACCTCGGGAAGAGAGGCAGGCCTCGGCAGTATGATGCATTCAGATTGGCAGAGGACAATATTTCACCATGACAGGCATTACCAATGAATAATTAAGTGTTTAATATAATGATCTTGAGAGAGAGTGAAAGAAGGAAAAGAAGGAGAAAGAGAGACAGAGACAGAGAGGGGAGAAAATGGTAATTCCACAATTCATTGCCCTTAAAACCTATCTGGCATTATTACCCAGCAGCATTGCATGGGGGAAAGAGCTTTTGTTGAAACAAATAGGTTTTTGATGGCTCCACTAGAGTAGTAACGGTTATTAGGTTTGAGAACTCTTTCATGATGGAAGTGGTATCCTGCCGAGCGGAGATCATGAAATTTTAAGTGGGGAATTTACAGCAGAAAGACTGCGGGACGGCGAGGCCGTCTGGGCCATGCCTGGGGACACATGTGTTTTGGTGAAGCATAATGCTGGTCTAATGTCACTGCAAATAAATAGTTAACAAGCTGGAGATAGTTGTGCTTGTTGGAACTGCAGTTTGTCTGATTCTTCTTTTTTTTTAGTTTAGAAATGGAAAAACAGGTCAGTTGGTATAGATGAAAACCATCCCAGCATGAAAAATAGGCAATCCAATGGTACATACAAAAAGTCAAGAAAGCGAAATCACTACCACAAGCAAATGTCAGTCGTACAGTGGAGCAGCAACCATGTGCAATTGTCCTTGTCATCAGAAACTGTATTAACTTTGCAATTAAGCCATACCAAAACTGGATTGTTGTCTTTTAATGATAATACAGAGAGCTAAAAATACATCATTCAATTTGGCTATAAAAAGTATTTCACAATATGTGGACTGATAATCAATTTTAAAAGCACTGCAGCATTACAGTTTGTATAATAAATTTATGTAATAAATTGTATGTACAGAGAACACATCTCAATAGGTGTGTTGGAATGATACTGTTCTTCCAGACTTTGCATGCACTTACCCCTGTGGCCACTACCCTATCATAACCAGCTCACAGCTTCTTACGTTGGCTTGTATTACAGCTGAACTGCATATAATCGTAACCTGTTTTCTGTTACTAATTGGTCAGCGTACAATATGTACTAATATAATATCAATGTCAAATAATTATTTTCATAATTACATGAGTAACTGTTAGATGTACTATTTTCTGCAAACAGTAATGTGTTTTTTTAAAGGCTTTACTTACAAATGTAGACCAAAATGCACATACATATTAGTGGAGCACTGAATCTCTAGTGGATCCTTGATGTACTTGCAACATGCACCCACTGACTTCACTCTTTTGTTTTACCTCTAATGAAAATAGATAACAGTGGCCAAACTTCTCAATCAATGTTGTCCTCTAAAAGTGAGCCAAGGACTACATTCACACATTAGCATGATTCACAGTCCACCCACGCCTTCTAAACACAGTCTTACTTGTCTCCAAATGCCCAACAGAGAGCTAATTTCACTCCTCATGCTGGTGACCTTTGGCATCATATATATGTATTGCTTGTTGCCTGTATGACAGATTCCCATGCATATTCATACCTACATATGGCCCACCAGAATGAAGCCTGTCTACTTGCTGCAGACTCTGTAGAGCACAAGGCTGTTCATTACTGGGTGTTCTCAACTGGGTCCAGTCTAAACCTAAGGATTTGCCAGCGTGTGTGTGTGTGTGTGTGTGTGTGTATATGGGAGGGGGAGCTACCCATGTGTGTTTTGTTGTGAGTTGCAAGGAACTGCGGAATCGTGTTGAAAAAGGGGGGATAGGTGTGTGTGTGTGTGTGTGTCTGTGATGGAAGTGGCAAGTGTGCATGTAAATGGTGGGGGTGGTACACGTGTGCAAGGGCTTGTGTCTTTGAGCAGTGTGTAGAAGTGTGTTTATGTGTGTTGTGGCACACGCTCACAGGCTCTCTCTTGTTTGTGAGGTGAGAAGAGAGAAAAGTGGAGTCCCTCAGCATGCCTCCACCTCCTCTTGCTCCATCTGCCCATTTTGTTCAGTTCTCCATAAATTAAAAACGCTCTACATCTGCTTTGGGGTACATTGTTAGTTGTGCGCATTCGGTGGTTTCTCTGTTTATGAAAAATTAAACACTTTTCCGCATTTGATTATTCCCACACTCCCGAAAGCCTCTCTGCAGCAAACATGACAGAGGCCCATGATTCACCCCAACGTGCTGAGGAAAATGCCAGTCCTTCTATCCTGACATCTTAAGCAAAGTGAAAAAAAGAGTAATTAACATCTGTTCATGGAAACAGTAAGCACATGTCTGATGCCAATCAGCAGTGGCATGATGCTCCGCTTTCACAGCATAAGGCTAGCACAGCATAAAACAGTTCAAATGATGTACAGAATGGGGAAAAAATTGGAAAACAGAAACACTTACAATTAAAGTGTAATACTTTTCAGTACTCTCTTTTTAACTGTCAATTATACAGTCCCCATGTGCTGAAGAAGACCCAAATGTTTCTTCCCCAACTGGATTCATTGACAAAAAAGTCTGTCCTGATGAAATACACTTTACACTAAGCCAAAGCATTTGCATGCAAGAAGATGTGTAGCAGCAGATTAATGGACAATTTAAGGGACAGTGTAGCTAATTGGAACAAAAGGGACCCTGGGATGCCCCACTAGAGCAGACAGCCTTTAGTAGAATAATGAGTGTAGTCAGAGGTTGTGGTCACAGTGTTGCCCTATACAGAACACCCAGGCCACTGGGGAGGACCTGTGTTTGTCTTTGACATTAACATGCAGGGCTCCAGGGCAGTCATATTTGGCCATGGTTTGGTAACTGTGAGCCTTGTAGCAAAACAGGTGTTGCAGGCCGACGAGGCCATCAATCTCTCACTGGCCTGTCTCTGTAGGATTCAGGGTTAATTATCATCAAATAAGTCATTAAGGCGAAGGATGGAAGCTCAGAGGATGAGGGGATGCTAACCTTGGCAGGAGTGGGACAGCTGGGTGGTTGAGATAGGTTAAGTTAGCTTTTTGATTGTGTTGCTAGGGTACAGACTCTTGTACAGACATTTGTATCACTGCCAGGGGAGAACTGGCTCACAAAAGACACAAAGACTGGAAAAAAACTCACATTGACATAATCTTACTTAACATTACTGGACTGCATTTAACAACAAGTATGGTGTAGTTATTGGTTCTCTTCCACCAATGTAACATCTCGTGGTAACACAGTGTGTAAAATAATAGTAACTACAAGCTAGTTTCAAAGGACCGAGAAACAAAATCTCTTGGACAATTAATTAAAAAAGTTAAGAAAGTCTAGCCAGTAAAGACATGTCGTGCCTATCAAGGTAAAAGAAATACCCAACAGGAAGTGACAAGAATTAATTATCTTTTGTAAATGTAGGTCAGGTTTAGCTTTGTCTGTATGTGTGTTGACCCTGCAATAGACTGGCAATCTGTCCAGGGTGTGCCCTGCCTTTTGCCCGAAGACAGCTGGGATAGGCTCGGGCACCCCCGTGACTCGACTTCGGATAAGCAGTTGATAATGGATGGATGAATGGATGGTCCAATTTAGTTGCATATATTTTTGGTAATGTAAAGTTTTATTGTTTGCATCATTGTTAAACAGCATTTCCATCAAGTTCTTTTCAAATATTGTCAACAATATTCCACATAAAACTACAGCCACTCAGTCAAACATTAGCAACCTTCAGCTCATCAGTTATTTCAGTTAGCAACAAAACTGCAGTATCTGGCAGTTGTAACGTCTCACCTCTATGTAGCAGCTATAGTTTTTGGGATATTTAAACTTTCCCTTAATACACAGTTACTGGTGCAATCTGGTTTTAAACCCAGTATAGCAGATGGTTTGATCATTTTTGTAGTATAATGTATAATGAGGATGAACATTCCCAGATTATAACGGTAACTATGTCACTAATAATTTCTATAACAACCTAATAAGTGTAGCTTTCATTAAATAACACATTAGTCTTAATGGTATCCATCTCATTGTGGATTGCTTCATAATGCTTAAATGGAAAATGTCACAATTAGTGTGTCTATTTCTCTTATCATGATACTTAGCGTTACAGCAAAGGTGGGATTATACAGAAAATTGTATCCAGTTTAGTCAGTGACACCTGACCTATTGAAAATTTTATAGTGTGCTTACACCTTCTTTATTTGCCCAGTGTCTTCATGAATATTTAAGGCTGACAATTAAACCCCAACTGACCTGCAGGACAGAGAAAAACCACCGCTGTCAAGGTGAGGCAGCATAAATGCCCCCACACACAACCACACTCATTAAAAACCCCAAAATGCAACCCCCCTATGCCTCCATGTACACAAAACTGCACATAAGCATACAACTCTGTCACAGTGTCACACGGTGGGAGAGACATGGCCTGTGTGTGACAGGCACATCACATATGTGTCATGTTTATGGAGGCATCAACAGACGTGTTTTGTGTTGTGTATGTAAATGTTTGGGCCCGGTCAAAGTTAATGTATGTCACCATCCAGCTTCACGTTGTTTTGGTGATGCAGAGTAGTGCATGTTTGGGGGTCACATAACTAAAAACTGAATACTGTAATAGCAAGTTGCATAAACATGAGGTAACAATATGTGTTACGGTTAAATTAGTTGCCATAATTTTGAAAGATGCAACACACATGTATGCTACAATAGAAAAGTACATTTTAGCAACTTTCAGCTCTTTCTTTTTGTTTACTATCACAGCCTCTCATTTTGGCTCATGGCTAAAAAGAAATTGTGAAAACATCAATGTGAAAAAGTAATTGCACCCTTCCCCCTCCCCTTTTTTTGAAAAGCTGAGTTCACTTTCACTTGCCACTCCCAGGTCTGATTACTGCCACACACGTTGAATCAAGAAATCACTAATCGCTGCAATCATGCCACAATTTAGAGAAATTCAAAAAGAGATGAGAAACAAAGTAACTGACATGTATCAGTCTGAAAAGGTTACAAAGCCAGTTCCAGGCGTTGGGACTCCAGCAAACCACAGTGACAGCCACTATCTACAAATACTGTAGGAAGAATAACTGCGATAACCATCTCAGTAAACTAGGCTGCTGAGGCTGTCTCCTTTGAAAGTGCCCACGCTGTCACCTGATCGTCCTTGTATTAGTGTCTTTGTTCCCTGGATATGGGTTGTACAGACGACCTGGTTTTTAATGAAGTAAATAATGCAGACATTCCATTGAAATTAAGCAGGCTTATACAGATGAAGGCTTCCTTACTTCCATATCCAGCATGAGCCACTGTGCCTATAGGTCAGATTACTTTTTCATATGGTATAAAATATAAATGAACTAAGGCTTTTTCTATCCCTCTAATCACTTTCTTATATTTTTATCACAGTGGCCATAAGGATGGAGGGGGAATGACTTCCCATTACAATCACATTGTCATACCCTCAGGTTAGACCATCTATTTTGCATTGACTTTTTTAGAAAGTCAGTGTATTCAGCTTTACATTATGTCAAATATAAACCCACCAGAGAAAAATAAACAAATGAAAAGCTCACTCAAATGTCTTCGTGTCTGTCAGTGAGTCTCCTTTCAAACTTTCACAGGATCCAGACAAGAACTCTATCACCTCACAGCATCCCAAACATCCATGATGCTGCAATGTAGTACAAAAACCTTTTTGGTAAATTGTCTTACATCATCATCACACACACAGCTAATGCTTTTAAGATCCAAATACAGGTTTTCATTAAGGAAAACTGTCTGCTTAGGGATCTGTCAATCTAGCTATTACTCCCTCACTGTTGTATGGTTTCTTCTTCTTCATCTGAAAGCCTGTTGATTGTCCCAGGGCCAGTATTTCTAGATTTTATTTTGCACAAACAGGGATCTCCACAGGCAATCTGCATCTAGCTGTGGTGTGCATTTGCTGTGGGAATAAGAATCAGACACCTGTCTGTGCAGGAGGGTTTTTTTTCCCGCTACCAAGCAGCCAGGCATATCAAAGCAGAAGAGTGGAAATGTCTCCTTGTGGAGTAAGAGAAACTTAGGTTGTAAAATAGGAATGGTATTAAAGTTGTCAGACACTGGGGACTAATATAACACTCCCTCTTGTTTCCTCCATCATTACTGACATCTGGGACAGTAATCATACCTTAAATGGAATCACCAAGATGATGACAGCATTCTGGATTCATTATTTCCTCTAAAATAATATATTGCTGTGTCAGTTTCCCATCAGAGGGTTGTATCTGTAGATTACTGAAATAGGGATATGTGTCTCTGAATAACAGTGAAAGCAGACTTAACTTATTTTTTACATCGTTTCGTGGGAAGATTATTTTGAGTAATTAAATGGGCAAAAATACTAAATTATAAACTCTGTGGTCTGTGTGCAGCCAAATTATTATTATTAATCAAAGTAGTGGGTATATAGCACTATTTTATACATTAAAGGCACATCTATATAAGACACATTTGTCAATGTGAGAAGATGCTTCAGTGTCCCATTTTGCAAACAGCAAAAAAACTACAAATGCATACATTAGTTGAGCAACTTAACAAACAGTGTAGGACTCTAAACTTGTCATTGTCAAAGTTGAAAGTTTTGCTCATCTTGTCCGTTATTGGTCAGTGCCCTGTACCTGGTGATCGTGATCTCTGAGTCTGGGCAGGAGGGGTGACAAGTCTGTCTAGCACTTCACAATCTGAACTGCAGAAACCCTTTTAAAAGACAGGTGTCAGTGCATATTGTCCCTTTAAAGTCTGTTAAAAGCTGTGGTGCAACAGTGAGATCTGACTTACCAGCAGTTTGCATAGGCCTGTTGTCACCGGGGCCCCAGGGAATTGTTTGAAATGTGTGATTCACGGTCCTGAGGGAAATAACAGCACCTGCAAATGTCATATTGACGATATTCTTTGCTCAGATTTTTCACTGACAGCTAGGAAATGTACATAGAAAGAAATGATGCCATAGGTTTAGAGAACTGAATCTATTCAACTAAAAACATGGAGTGTGTTAATAATGTGTCAAGGAACAACAGTTGTATGGTTTAAGCAGTATTCACAGTAGTTTAATTCAGTCAATTCGAAGAAGAACCGCATTACTGTTTGCTTATTTTAACTTTCTGTATAGAGTGACAACATGAGACTGAACTACTGGGAAGGTCCTTCACCAATCAAAGAGTGAACAGACACCTTGAAGTTCAGTTGTTTGCACAAGTTGGTATTTTCTGTTATAATGAGTTGAGTTTTCCCCAGTTAAGCTTTTTTTTTTGTTGTGGTAGCACAGGTGTAAATAAATGCACTTTATTTTGGCAACCTGTTGAAGTTGTCTGAGGGTACTTTTGATTTTTGAGTTTTATTTGATCATGTAGAGACCTGCTTTGACTCATTTTTGTATCTATTGTGCAAAAAAAGCTTATTGACATAATGACAGGGACAATAACATTTAATGTCATTATACTTTGTATATGCATGGCAATACCATCCATTGTTGAGTGTATAGCACAAATTCAATCTGACCTACTTTCTGTGTTTAGTCCTCATTACCTGAGCATTTTTCTATTGAATATTTAATCTTAATGTGCGCCAAGTCAAGCAGGACCTCACAGCCAAGGACTGTGATTCTAATGATGTAGAAGAGGACAACATACACCCAGACACATTTAATAGGCTCATATAGCCATGTTGAGCAGGTGCTGATAATAGTTTTTCATAAGTGCATTGCTCCTCCATCACTGCCCTCACTGTCCCCTAGAGTAGCACAGAGGGCAAGTAAATGGATGGTCTGCTTGAAATATCCTCTAAGTAATTTTACCCTTTACATTTGAGGGTTTGTCTTTGGAGAGCCCTTCCCATCTTTCCACATACACCATTATATAAAAAACATTATTAATATTCAACAGAAATTACGAAAGAGAGCAGGAGAGAGCGTTCAATATCCAGAAGGATGCCCCTTAAATCTGTCTTCAATTAGTCTCCACTAACTTACATCTTCTAGTTGAATTCTGATTAGCTGATCTGACAATTTACTCAGCCAGGCTAGAGAGCCCTTGGTCCTCATCCTGAGTGCAACCTACATGCTTTTCAGTATTGTGAACCTTTGATCAGTGTCCCCTTATTACCCATAAAAGCCAATACCATTCAATTTTGCGTTGCCTCGTCTTCTTGCGCACAATACTTCTCCTGTCTTCTTTGTCAAAGATGATAGGCTCATCTGAAAAAAAAAAAAAGATACATAAAAGTAGAAGAGATGATAATACATTTTAGTTAATGTGTCTCTCGTCTCAGATTATAAACCTGTGGCCTCGCCTCTGTCTCTGTAGCTAGCTACTTCCCTCTTGTGGCCAACCGAGAAGCTGAGATCCCTGATACACTTACTGAGGTCAATATGTTCACTTTCCTCCAGACTGCGTTTTAAAGCACGGAGAGGGGTATTAGAAATGTGTATAACACAAAAAACACCACTGACAATCATCTTCAGCTTTGGCTCCATGCAACTTGAACTCCCTCCCCTACCTCTTCTCCCCCATCTCTACAGATTCTGGATCACCGCGGGGAGCTAAACCCTGCCCATTAACATATAGAGGTTTAATTTAAATCCTGTTCACTTTTCCATCCATTTAGAAGAGTAATGGCGGCAGGTTACAGTGATGGCATCGCAAGAGGCTCTGATTGAGCTTCAATTTGATCATTTTATCTGATTGTGGGGTAAACAGTATCATGATGGATAAGATCTCATTACAATAGGAAAGTGAGAGTTTAATTTCCTGTACATGTTCCATCTTTATTAATGTCAGAGGCAGCAGGTTGTCAATTGCATTACAGACCTTAGTACTGTGGCAAGGCATCATGCTTGACACAAATGAGACTAGCGAGCCAGCTGAAGCAATAAAATTTACCACAGTACTCTAACCATGTTTGATTGGATTTTGGAATTCATTGAGCAGGTTGCAATTTAAGATTTCTCCAAAACTTCAGGTATAAAAATAGACTGCTAAACGTTAAGTGTTATTCTGTTTAATTAATCTACATGTTGTCTTAGTGACTCTCCTGGAATGGCTGCCAGGCAGCCAGGACACCAGCTGGTGTAGAAACAACAGATTTGTCTGTCAAGAAGAAAACTGCAGAAGAAGACTGTGACTATCACACCCTGGTACGATCCAGTGAAAGAAAAATGGGGAAAAAAACAAACTTCAATAATAAACCTGTCAACAGTCCAATCTGAATACTCAGGAGCCACAACTGTCTCAATTTCCCTCCCCTGGTGATAGTCATCATCACGGACACTCTGAGAGACAGCATTTCATCTATCAGTCAGTAACACAAACACACACTCCTCTCATTACTTCTTTTCTGTTTGTCCCATTATATTCTTAACACAGTCTAAAATACCTCTGTTGCTCCAGCAAGGGCAGTGTGAGGGGTTGAGGGCTGTTGCGGTGTGTGTGTCTGTGCATACACGTGTGCCATCAGTGCGTTTATTACCGGCAGGGTGTATTTCCTATGCCCATCGCTGACTCGGAGACAGCTTTGTTTGTTTGTTTCCCCGCTGTAATCCTCAGCTGCGGTTTGACATGCACAGTTGAGCCTTAGCGGTGTTACCCACGGGCCTCAGGGACCTGGAACGCCACGATGTGTCCCAGGAAAAAAGAGAGAGACAGAGAGGCACAGGAGATCTACACCGCTTGCACCTGATCATTACCATGCTAAATTTATATTGATTGCTGTAGCTTAAGAGCTAAATGTGAGTTATTCCCACAGCGTGGTCCCTGTGTTGGATCTTTCGTGGTGGGCTGCCGGTAATCCAAGGAAACCACAACATCTGCACTGTTTGGCTAAAGATACGAATGTACACACTATACAGTGCTAGGGAGCATTAACGTAAACCTGACCACCCTTTCCATCCACTCATTATCTCAACCGCTTGTCCTCTCAGGGGTCGCAGGAGGGCTGGAGCCTATCCCAGCTGTCATAGGCGAGAGGCAGGGTACACACTGGACAGGTTGCCAGTCTGTTACAGGCTGACATTTAAGGACAGACAACCATTAACTCATACTCAAATTCCTGACCCAATCATTTAGTTTTGTTTTGTTTTGTAGTTTGATGAGCAGCGTAGACTTTCCATTACACCCAACAGTGAGTGTAAAGGCTGGCGATGGTCCTGGAGGAGTGGTTCCCAGCCATCTCTGCTCCTGCAGGCAGCTTTCATAACACATATGCATATGTACTTGCCCTTGACATTATCATCAGCAAATTTCAGCTAGAGGCCCCGAGGTAAGGTTGAAATACTGCTGAGGCTTCTGAGAGAGTGGCCTGCTTCAGAGAGAGTGTCCGAGGGCTAAATACGAACCCAGAGACAGAGGCAGAGGGAAAGGGAAAAGCTCAGTAACTGAACCTAGCAGAGCACCCCTCAGGGGACAGCAGTAATTAAACAGTGATTAAATTAAGGGGCAGTGCGGGCAAAAACGCTGGCTGATTGACACTTTGCTGGTCTCTCTCTCTTCCTTTCTCTCACTGTCTCTCTCGCTTGCTCTCTCCCTCTGTGGGTTCAACTCTGTTGTGGAGCATTGCTTTCTATTGACCTCCAATTACTCACCCACTCTGAATTCTTCAAGGTCCAATTTTCAAAAACTATTTTCTTAACTGTGTTAAAACCATGGATCACTGCACATTTGTTTCTGAAAAGCCTGAGACGCCAGGACTCAAAGTCAGCAGCTGAGAAAAGGAAAAAAAATATCACTTAAATACAAAATGTCTTTGTGTTTCCAGTACCATTAGGGTTTATTCCAGATACATCTACAAACTACAATCACTCTGGCATTGCACCTGGAGTACTATCAGTCTTTACTACAGATAGACTGACAAAAGTACAATCACATCAAGCTGCCAGTGATTTAGAAAGTGAACTCATGCGGAATCCAAAGCAAGTCTTCCGTTTTTTTTCTTCATGCCTGAAGTCAGAAAGCTTTAGTGCCTTATCAAATGCTCTCTAAGGGGAGGGAAATACTATAAATTACCTTTGTCGACTCCTTAAACCCAAAGCAAATAGACACACAGAAGAGCTGAGCAACAGCAATAAAACCATCTTTAACAAAACAATCACAAAACCGAGTCACTGAAATTGCCTTCCTCTGAACATTAAATTCCTCACACGTTCTTGGCTTACCCTACTTGCCACGCCGCCCGAGGTCCACAGACTCCTGTATATATTTTTATAAAGCAGATCTTGTGCTTGTGAAAAAAACATACTGAGGCTGCTTAAACAATCTGTTAAGTCTTCTTATAGTGAAGAAGGTCCCTTTGGAGTGTAATACAAATTCAAATAGCTGTGTAGAGATGGATTACAGGGCAGGCAAAGAACAGGAGCCCACTTTACAGGATGAGTTCGAGATGACAGATATTGATTAAGTGCTCAATGAGAGTACGCCTATGAATGGCCAGCTACCACACAGCTTATGAAAGAGTCATATAGCTCATACACAAGGTGCTCAGCAAACATATAGGCGTGATCACATTCAAACTTGCCGTATCACAGGCCGACAACCTGCTTGATTTTTATGTTTTTATAAGTCATTAAAAAATGATGGCAAATTCTTCTGTTTTGAAAGTGTATTAGTACTTTTACATCCGACAGACAGATACCTGTACTTTGGTCAATGTGGTTTTGTTCAGAAAAATAGAAAGGAGCCCTGATAACATAATTCATTGTTCTTTGAAACCACACATTCACTTGCTCCTGACAGTGGGTTTGGTGAAGAAAAAAGGGAAGGATGTTTTCAAAGATAACACATGAAATTAATTTCTTAGTAATACAATGAAACTAGGAAACTTTGCCTCACACAAGCATAAATTGTGCACCTGATACGCATTTGTCAGGGTTTGTGATGCGGCCATGGGACAACATATAACATTGCACTCCAAGTATGACCCATCTCATCAGCCTTGACATTTGCAATGCTGTTTCTCTCTTATTCCTTCTCATGGTAAACAAATGTTTTAACTCTGATTTGTATCAGCGTAAAGCACATGCAGTGTCACCTGCAAAACTTTTTTTAAAGGGTGGAAAAAAGACAGGATAAAGAAATGGAAGAGAAATGGGGGTGAAGAAAATACAATATGAAAGGGGAAAAAGAGATGCAATTGTGAAAATGGAATAGGGCGAAGAGGTACAGAAGGAATAAGAAAAGCAAGGGAGAGAGCAGACCAGCAGGGATAGCGACGTGGCCAGACTGCTGCATAACAGGGGGTATCTGAGAGTAATCTCTAAGGAAAGCTGTCAGGTCTCAGCAGACAATGTTCTGATGGAAAGGAGGCAATAAATGCTTCTTAAAGCCATCATAAATATGCAGCTTCCTGCAGTCACTGCTCAGACCTGAGTCCAACCTCATTATCCTCTGACTGTACTGACAGGTCTACATGCCAGGTTACAGGCAGGATCACCAAAAAAAAACGTTAACATTAGCCTCCAGGATATGTGCTGGGAGTGTTAAAATTAGTTGTGTTGTTTTTTTTTGTTAACACACAGCAAGCTTGGACGTAAAAAGAGAAAAAACTCTATACTTAACTCATGAGGTTTGGTTAAATTTTGAATGGCATACAAATTATTCAATGAATAGCTAGACTTTGTTAGCGGAAACCAAAATATAAAGTATGTATGTTGTTTTTTTATTATGTATGGGACTGTATGTGGTTTAAAGGTGGGTCATATGAATAATCAAACAGTATGGAAACTTCTCTAGATCAAATATGTCAGGAAGGAGGATTTTTTCAATATGCAATTTCAGATGCTTGAATGGCTTTGAAAAAGGGCACATTTAACTTGATTACCTCATGACATGTCTCTCTTTGAATGAAGGCTGCAACAGATAAAGCAATCAGTAGTGTAAATATATAAAGATGCTTTATCCCGGTTTCTAGATAAAGACACGAGGGCGCACAATTGCATGAATGGACGGTCTTTCGGCAACCAGCGGGTCCCTGCCTGTCTGTAGACGTTGACAGTACAGAAGCGTGCCCTTCATTATCACAGAGTAATGCTCATCACAACGGATGTGGCTTTTCTCCATAAAAACCCCAAGACTCCCTCACAATGAGAAATACGGAAGATAAGGTGCAGGAGACCATTTCTCTTGACATTCACAACGGCAAACTCATCAGTCATGCTGTCAAAGGCAGTGGTCCTGGCTAGTTTGGGATTTATGAGAAATAATGATGGGTCGAAAATAGCCAGTAAGGGCTTTGCTTTTACCTTGGGTTTGCGAATGTTGTGTATTGAGGCACGTTCTGCATAAAACCCAATTTCTTTTGTCAGTGACCCTTGCACTGATTTCACATCCAATCTCGCCATGTTTGGGATGTTTGGCTGGGTCTCTCGTTGGCTCTGACATTTCAGCCTCACGTGACAAAAGTACGGCAGCAATACGTACGTCATGAGGGGCATTAGGATTAGGTACTACTGCCTTTGATTTACAGAGAAAAATTCAAGTGGAGAGTCAAGGCCTTTGTGCTGTTAATCACACTTTATTTAATCTTAGGAAACTGGACAGCTCTGACTACAGACCATTAATATGGCCCTGTCCTTTCTTAACCCATTCCTGAAAATGGGACAATAACAAAACAGTAGTAGCCTGTGTCAAACACACATTTTCTCTTCAAAAGTGTGAGGCACTGACAGATGCTCCCAATGCAATTCTCTTTGTAAACATTGTTGGACACCCCATCATTCATGTAGGAGCACTTGTTGTGACGTACTACAAGGTCTATAAACTTAATGTAAATCATTACTTTCAAAGTCATTTGAAAGTGAATTCCAATATTGGAATTCACAGCTATAGATTAAAGTTAGCAGGACTTTTAATGGCATCCCTATGGGACCACACTGCAGGGATGTCCTCAAGCACCAAATTATTAGTCAATTTCAGATCATGAAGTTTATTAATTACTTTTCTTAATAGATCTTATAAGAGCGCCAGGAGATACTACCTAAGAGCTGCAATGGAAATGACATACATTTATTTTGAACATACAGTTTAAATGAAATACCAAACTGGTCGGCTGTGTAGTGCATCCAAGGTACCAAGGTGCGCCTGCCAAAAAGTGTTCAATGTGCAACGCTGCTTCTAACCAAAGTGTTGTGAAATTGTTGGACAAGAGAGTTTGGGGCAATTTTGATTCAAGTGTGTGAATGAGACCCCTTGAAGCTCAAGGGTACTTAAATCTGTGTGGAAATTAAACCATGAGATTGTAGCTGAGGGGACGGTGGATTGACAGCAACATTAGCCCCTCAGCACCTCTGCTGTATCACACTATAGTTCAGTAAAAAAGATGGACAGAAATACCAAATTAAATCTTCTTAATAGTAGCAAGGGATATATAGAGTCAGGTCGGTTTGAACTGCAGGACTGTTAAAGTGGGAGACATGAAGGGTGGTGTTTTCAGTTGAATTAAATGAAGTGGCTCTGAAGTGTTTTGGTTAATGGGCCTATTCCAACCATCTTTGTCATACTCATATTTATATAAATTTGAAATGAACTCCTTCACATTGCCTGCTGCCCTGTTCTTGACGCCGGTTTAAGGGCTCGCACCTTTCTTTGCTCTTCATATGGATAGATTTATTAAATGAATTACATTACTCAGAGACTAAATAATTACTCGGTAGCAACGAAGTAAAAACACTAATGACTGCTGTTCTGAGAACACTCGAAGCTGATAGATTGTGTTGTAGACTGTTTTCTCACAAGCTCTTTCCTCCTTCCAGGTTCGATTACACCACAGTGCTTTGCCACAAAGACTAACCTTAATGTAGATAATGCCAAGTCTGCAATTGTTGGACAGGCAACATGCATCTGCACACACATACACTAAACAGTGGGAGGTACACAGCGAGAGAAAGGCGTTTTTCAATGCATTTAGATGAGACCTTTAACAAAAGGTCCCTAATGCAGATATCAATGAACCAAGGGACCGGGCTATCGGAGCAAAATTGGCTGACTGAGGGATGTCACCCCTGCGCATAAAAAATGATGGATCCCATTTGTAAACTTCTCTTTTACCCTCCCCCTTTCCCCGGCTTCTTATATCCTTCTCTACCTACAATCACGGACAAACACAGTTCCCTCCATCACCTGCTTGGCTATTAAAAACAAAAGCAAAGCTGTGAATTTGTCAGGAAATAACAAGTGGTCTGGTAAAATTGCTCTTTACTGGCCATTTCATCTGACTGTCAGGGAGCCCAGAGAGAAGATGTGTGAAATGTCACTGAGGACAAGAAAGATTAAAACCAAGGACTTTATCTTCCTTTTCTGTTAGTCTCCAAAGACATCAATCAAATAAAATCAGTATGTATACACTAAAACTTTCTAAATATCATATTTTATGTGCTGGACAATCAACTGTTTCCTTCCTCTATCTTGGACTTTATATAAGAGACAAAGACGACTGCTAAATTATAACCAAAACAATACAACATAGGACATTCATAATACAAAAATTAAAGAGCTTGCAGAAACCATGCCAAGCAACATGATATGCGTACGTAGCATTTCTTAAGAAACAACGATAGATGACTAATCGTTCTAGAATGAATTAGTACATTGTTAAAAAAGTGTGTGTTGAGTAAAAGGCATTGAGTTTATTATTGGCAAATTGACATATCTGCAAGAAAATGAAGACTTCCCAGTATGTGATGGCCGGCATAAACGCTGACATTGTGGTTTTCGGAGATGAAGTGACTTTGGTTTGTGGTCTGCCAGTGTTCAAAAGCTGCGCCTTGAGGGTAAGAGGTAAATTTGCTAAGTTAATCACATAATGAGGCAAATTAAACATGGCAAGAAGCCAGATGAAATAGGAGCTGTCACTAAGCCCCCAACAAATGAGGCTTTCTGGACAGTGGCTAGACAGCCCAGGTTCAGCTCCAGTAATTCACTAGGAAGTATTCACTTCAACCTGTCTATGCTGGATCTTATTGCTTTATGAGCAGTACAGTGGATTATGGTTCTGAACTGTGGAATGAGTTCATCAGCATATAAACAATGCAGACTGAATGCAGACTTTTGTTTTCACTATTCAACAATGTGTGTTTGTTTGTACATTTGAGTGTGTAAATAGGTAAAAATGTTCACAATTTGTACCTAGAAAACTCAATTAGTTGTTTATTTTAAGTTGTTTAGTCTTGTCTAATTTCTTTTGTATATTTACTGATGCTCTATTAAAGCAAAAAGATTTCTTATGTAATCACTTGATTAGTCCATAGAATTATCAAATGAGCATTTTATTACATTAGTTTGTTTTTATTTAGTATAATTTTGTAAGACATTATATCAATTCATTTCAGTTTCAGAACCTGAAAAGAAAGCTGGTTCCATAGGAAAGGAGCTTGATAGCTAAAGGCTCTGCCTCCTAGTCCACATCTGAAAACTCTAGGAACCACAAGTAGACCAGCAGTCTGAGAGCAAAGTGCTCTGCTGGGATTATAAGGTTCTAGGAGGTCTTTAAGATATGATGGAGCCTGATCATTGAGTGGACAAGACACTGATTCCCCGTAGTAGCACACACTCAGGTCTAGCAACTGTCTAAACAACAATTTCTCCAAGGGGATCAATAAAGTTTTCATTACTATTATTATTGTTATTATTAGTGTAGATAAAATGAGAAGAATAATACAGGTGAGGTCATTTTGATGTTCTCTTTTCCACGATATGCAGCCTTTTTCCACTGATTTGTCACTGACTTCAGTTATCGAATAAAATAAAACAGCAAAATGTACAAAACTTTTTATTGCCTTTTCAACACAAAACGTGATAAAACATTTTTTATCAAAAGCAGTAGTATATATTAATCCTGAGAATGTTTAGTGTTAATGGAACTTTAAATAACATAACATCAAATCCATATAAAATATATAATTGCCGCTAGGTCTCGATCAAGAGGTTTTATGTTTTAGTGCCAAGCCTGTACATCGCCTTGATTCTAGCTAATATTGTTGATGAGTGTCTTTGAGTGTGGAAGTACTCCAGAGGAGGAAATATTACTCCACTTCCTACATAAACTCCACGGGAAAAAGGAGGCCAAAGACTAGGTCAATAATCTAACTTTTGCACTCCAATCTATTTTCTATTTCACATATGTAGTTCCAGGGTTTGTGATATTATGGCTCTTTACTTTAAAATTCAAAAAATGATATATACCTAATTACCTGATTTAAAGCCTGTGGGTGTTGAGGTTAATTTAAAATGCAGAACAGAACGAGGTAAGGATAGAATATCTTGGTTGCAAGCTATAGGGCAACTGTAAATGAAAAGCGGTGTGACTATTGCAGCCACAGCATAAAACCATAAGGAACCTAAGAGAGAGCAGTGAATTAAAACACAAATGCATAGGGAGATATATGGACACTAATGAAAGCATATCTCATAACCATCAATATAAAAAGGTCCACCACTTTGCTCACCACGATCCACTAATCTGGATGTAGAGGATTTACACAGAACAAGGTGGACAAGGGAAATTAAGGCAGTCACATTTTAGTAGATCATATTGCAATGATTTGTTAATAGGATGCAAAGAGACAGGCTAGCTGCGAGATAGCGACTAAATCATGGGCGTGATTTAGGCTTAATCCGTCATTATCCTGCCTTTGAAGTGACCTCGCTGCACATATTTCTACAGTGACCCAGAAGCCCTCTCACAGCTTCTTCATTAGCCCGGATGAAACAAAGCCACATCACATATGACTTTGATGTCCTGCAATGCCCACACAGACATAGTGGTACACACACCTGCATGCACACTCACATATCCTTGATACCCTTGTCTGACTACACTGAGGCATGGAAAAACATTATGGTTTTTAATCAATTATGGCTATCACCTTTGGGGCAGCAGATTCATTACATATGATAGTAGCAGCTAAGGGACATTATTCCGATTGCGTGCTGAGATTGAAATGAAAGAAATTGTATGGTTAGAGGGTAGACAAAGACTGCAATTTCACACAGCTGAACATTCTTGGCTGGATTTACATACGTGCACACAAAAGGCCCATAGCACACGTGACTTCAGTGATACAATTTATGCATATCCAGTGATTTATCATCCTTAGATCAGCATGTAGAAATCAAGCACAGATCTCCTATAGAGGTTCACACATGCTGCCAGTAAATGAAGGCTGTTATAACGGTTTATCATTGCAATGAAATGGAATCAATCAATCAGAAAGGCACAGGTTGCTGTCATACAAAACGGTGCCCGACCAGAGGTACTGTAGTTAGTGGGTGGGGTGCTAAAAAGATTAAACTCGTGCAGAACATCTGTGCAGTGTTAAAGGAAAAAAGACATACAGAAAGTATTGTAAAAAAGGGAGTTTCATGTGTATATTACCGTACTGGCAAAATATAGCTTTCTAGTCCATTAGACTGCAGAGATCAGCAGTTTTTAAACTACAAATGCAAATTGAAAAGAAAAACAGTTGGGAATTATTTTTAAGTTACATGGTAAATATAAATAATGTAAAGGATTATTACATCATAAGTATATTATGTTTAAGTCAAAATTAAACAGGACTTATAACTGACAACGACATGTTTTATGATACCTTGGTTCATTAGTTGATTATTCAGTGAACACAGAGATGCAAACTTGTGATGGTCATAAAAGAACAGTGTCACTTAATACAATCTGCTGCTGCATCCAGACACACTACCTAAAACTGGATTGCACCAAAAGGAAGTCGTAAGTCAGTTCTGTACAGAAACAAAGCAGAGTTCTTTTGGCTTGAGCTCATGTCAGATGGTCAGGAAGTCAGTGGAAATATGTTCTGGGATCAGACAACTCCACATTTCAGCTTGTTTTGCCCAGGGTCAATGGTTCAATTCCCAGTTCTTTTTTTTTCCCTCCCTGTTCTTCCTGGCTACATATCGAGGTGTCCTTGGACAAGACACCAAAGCCCCGTAGCAGTGCCGGCATGTACTGTCTGGCAGCTGTCCAACAACAATTTCCCCATGGAGATCAATAAAGTATGTCATTATTATTAAATCCTGCGTCTGTGATGGTATGGGGACACATAAAGTGCCAACAGCACAGGTGGCTTGCATATGTGTGAAAATAACTTAGTATGCACTTATCTGGGCAAGATTGTAGAGACACATGCAGCCGTCAGGGAAACATCTTTTCCTCGATCGTCTGTAAATTTTCAGCAGGGCAATACATATGTTAAAATAGTCTATCATCATGTACAAAGAGTGCATTTTTTATGACTGCAGTGCACATCTGTCTCTTACTGAAAATGTAAGGTGCATCATGAAGAGCTGAAGTGTTGTATCGAGAAAAACGATACTACTTACATAACTGTAAAAATGTATATCCTCAGTTCTGTGTAATTAAAAGGTATTGTGATATAACACAGAAGTAAACCGAAGTTTTCCACCTGTGAATCCTGTAAATACAGTGTTACAGGTCATTTTTACCAGCAGCAAAAAACTGTGAATATGTGCATCTGACCGTTTGACAATGTCTAGCAGATGCAGCGAGTATTATCTAAATATGAATATGCTAAATATTTATATCCCTAAACCCAAACAAATTACTTCATTTTCCAATTGTCCATCAATCGGGGTCTTTGATCATTTAGGGCAAAAATAATTTCTACACCATCCACTGCTTTAGGGCCAACGAAAGGTATAAAGCGGAGGAATTCTAATTTTTAAATTGTAGTATTGTTTTAAGTTTAAATTTTAAACTGTCTTAATGAGAATCAACTCATAGATTATTGTTTCTGTACATTTAAAAAAAATCACACTTGTTCTGGAGATTGCTCTGGTTTGTTTGTAAATTGAAGCTTTTAAAGAAAGATATAATATAAGGTATACTTGGGACACACTGTTAAAATCTACTATATTAATTAGTTAATTCCTCAGGCAATGTCCCATCAGGCGAGACAAGCAGGAAGGCTTGAGCCAGCTGTATACCCAGTACTAATAGAGGCATTTGCCCTGAGAATTCACAAATCCACCTTAGTGAAGACAGCTATCTGGCACTGTGAGAGAAAGAGATGGACAGGGGGACAAGGGAAGTCAATGAGGGACAGAAAAGCAAAGTGACGGAGAGATGTGCTCATGCATGTAGACAATAGCAGTTGAGTGAAGGAAAGGGAAGAGAGAGGAGATAGGATGGCATAAACATGTGGCATCATCTGCAGTTAGTGAAAAAAAATACACAAATTCCAAAAGCCTGAAAACACCAATGTTGCAGAATGTTAACCTAAGTAATCAGAGAAAAGCTACAGATAAAAGCACCACATAATTATTTCACTGTGATGTCAGTGTCTTTAAATATTTATAACTGATTACTGTGTTATTCTCCTTTATTAAGAATGACACCAGGAAGGTCAGCTAAAGGAACAACGGTGAGTCACAGTTCCCACCGTCATCCCTGCTTCATAACCATCTGGACATGACTCTAAACACTGCAGTCAGCAGTCTGGGGGCTGTGATATCATCAAGCCTTCTCCATTTGTTTTTTTATTTTTAGACCTTTTGCTCATCACTGGACAATCAGTGTATGGTCCTGCTGATATTGACCCCCCCCCCCCGCCTCTCTCCTGTCTGACTCCACATTACCTTATCACACAGAGCTTTTAGCTGTGCTCTCAGCCATTAGCTTCAGACTGTCAGAGGTAGCAGGCTGGAACAGAGAGCGAGAAGGAAAAGCAACCTCCTGATGGCTGGGGATGATGTCGATGGCAAAATTTGTTTTTTTTGTATCAACACTTGTTCATCCAACCCTAGTAGAAGGACAGTGTTTATTTCACTTAAACGAGATCCACAAGTTCATAGAAACTGTTCAGCCTGTGACTGGAAAGTGTTATAAAATGTTCATAAACCACTATGTGCCCTTGAGCAAGCCTCAAAATCTGCCCACTACCTTATAATATGACTTTGATGCTTCTGGGAAAGCTCCCACATCACATATTTCTTTCCAGACATTTGCATTTTGTAGTCAATTTACCCTGGAAGTGGTTAAAAAGGAAAATGCATTGTCTATGTAAACAGTAAAAACAGTGTACATGTGTCAACTGTTGTTTTGAATGACCTGAAAGAAACTGTATTCCACATTCATCCATTGTTTGTCCATTATTTCCTAAAACAAATTTCACAAATGTCCACTCAGAGCAGAGTAGTTGACTTAACATCACATTGAGGACAGTTGTTCGGCCGCTTACTGAACCCGCGCTATGAGACGACTGGCGCGTTATTGACAGGTGGCCATGCGCCCGCCCTCCCTGGGAGACTTCTACACCAAACAACTACTGGATACACAGAGCAGATTCTTACGTCAATAAGAATCAATTATTCAAATATCTGCAGCTTGACTGCATTTCATTGGCGCTTGACCGACATTCATTTTCTAGGAGAGGAGTGACGCGAGCCCAGCTATTACCCGGAGTTTGATCCTATGTTTGTGGCGAACCAAACCTTGCGCTGTGACGCCGTGACGCCAGAAGTAGGTCAGTGATTCTTACTGTCTGCATTACACCCATTAGCTGTGCACCAGTCCTGTATCTGAAGTAACATGCAGAGAAGTCTGATTTATTTATATCCAAATACTTTTTGACACAAAACTAGTGTCACGCCTTTAACCGTTCTACATAATATGTGTACTTGAACTGAACACAGCAGAGGACAGATGTCTTCGTGTGCCCACATAAAAACACTAGTGCATGCTGGGAAAAGGTGGCAGCAGCAATAGTATTATAACTGTACTAGCAACTAGTCTAGAGGCAAAGGCAGTGCTAGAGGGAGATGTGTTTTATTATTACTTGTTTAGTGAACCTCTCTGGATGTTTTTTTCTTTCAGGGCTGTAGTACAGTGTGTTTATGTGAGCTTTGCTTCAGTACTTACAATCATACAGTCTCTTTCTCTGGTTTTCTCCATCGTATTACACAGAAATATTAAAGCTGTGCCCCGGGGTCAACGGCCCTCGTTCCAACCGTCACAGTGCCCTTGTGTTCTTCATATCCACCACTATGAGAAGCAATGGTTCACTTTTTGATCCACTCCAGTATCATTAAGTTATTAGTTGATTTCAGTGGATTTAATCAGCATAGTAATTCCTCTCTGTGGAAAGATAAGTCTCTCTCAAGAGCAGTTACAGCGTCCACTGTGCCTGCTGATTAGACACAAGCCCCCAGAAGAATTTATCAGAAAACTGCAAAAAATAATTTATCAAAAGTGCTTTTCACAAAACCCACTCAGGACCTTTGCTTCTTAATAATTAAACTCTGCAATTAGGCATCTTACCATGCGCTCAGTGTGAGGCTCCATGTAATATTCATAACCATACATAATTATGCAATATATTCACGGAAATAAGAGGCTGTATATTCAGGGTGAGGCTGTCAAGTGGCAAGACGTTTTTATTTGGTTTATAACGCTGCTTCATCATATACATGAGCATCTGGCTTCTGGAGAAGGTGGTGTAGGAGGACTTTTGCTCCTTAGCAGTCTGACACTGTATTCTATGGCTTTGGATCTTAGAGGAAAGAGAAGGAGAGAAAGAGAGGAGGAAGAAGAAAGAGACCAGGCATATAATGGCAACGCCAACACAACAGGAACCAGTAACATCAAAGTCTACATGCTGGACACAACAAAGACACAACACAGAGATATTACGTATCGACCACTGTCAACACAAGACCCAGAAAGAAGAGGCATTCAATTAAAAATGGAGTGGAGATCGGGTGCTGTCTCTGGAAGCATTGAATGATAAATTATACATAATGCTCATCTCAGCATGGTAAAGAACAAAAAATAGAAAAAAAAATGTAAGCCTCTGATGGTCCCTGAAAATAAGCAACAGCAGCATTGTACTGGGGACACACTGTGGACAAGGTTGTCTTTCATCTTGAGACGCAGTTCAAAGCTATGGGCTGCGCACAGAACAAACTGGCAATCAGAGTTAATGTGTAACTGGGCAGTGGCGCACTTCATAGAGCCTGTCATCTCAAGTGCAGCTCAGATCACACGCAGATGTGTTTCTCACATCACAATGGCTCATTTTCAACACGCAGTCTTTGGAACTTATTATTTTTTACCATGTCAGTGTAAGAAGAAAAAATAAATACCTACTTCTTTGGGTGCTGCTGGTTTTTGAAGGCGTCTCGTGACATGTATATGATGAAGGAGATAAAAGCCTGCATTTTCCTCCAACTCTACCGTAGTTAACGAAAGGCTCTCATTTCCTCCCAGTGAGGCCGTCCCCAAGGATAACGTCTGCTCACATTTTGTGCCAAAAGAAATACTATAATAACTAACAACCATAAAACAAGTGATTACTGTAGTCGAAGCTCTTTTTCATAGCTACATCTGTAATTCCTGAAAGCTCCCACAACATGTTATAACATAGAACGTGGCATAGCCCACACCTTACTGTACAGACATCTTAATTATTGAGCAAAGTTGCGATAAAAAGAAAGTCATTTATTACAGGCATACATTAACCATCTTCTCAAGACTTCTTACAATTACTTTTAAACAAAACTACTGCTACTTTTTTTCAAGCCATGTCACATTCTGCACTGCCAAACAATGACCTTTAAGGATATGACACAATTTTACTGTCACTATATTACAGATGTGATGAACATAAATAAGAGGTAAAGTCAAATAGGCGTAAAGGTCGTCACTCAAGACTAGTCTCAGGTCCACAAGGTGATTTACAACAACTTAATTTGACTGTGAGGAGTAATTTATCTGTGACAGAGGAAGCCATGCAACTCTCTGCACGCCGTGCACACATACAGGCAACAATATGCCATGACTGCACACATCCCATATCCACACAATCAGTCAAGATGTTTTACAACTTCTGTCAGAGGACCTAACACTCCTCATAAATTACAAGGCCATTGTCCATGGTGCCAATAACTTTTGAAGGAGAATCTCAGTCAAACTGAACACTGTAGTATCTCTTGCTTTTATACATGGACATCAAGATGGAATACCCATGGTAAAGTAAATTAAGGAGGTAGGGTGAGTACTATAATGAAAGATTTGCTTTAAGGAAAAAGGCCTCCTATTTTCACCCAGCTGAGAATTCCTTTCAAAGATGAAAACCAGACACTTTGATGCAAAGCAGGTGGCAAACAGGTTTTTGTCTGTCAGAGATCACTTGCATTTCGTCTTACATCGCACTAGGACTGTGAGTGCCCAGTTATGCTTTGCATCTGGGTCATCTGCAAATCCACAGTGACATCTTGGGGAGAGCAGGCATGAATGATGCAGAACCATTCATAAGCAGCAACAACAATATATTGGGTAAGGGACAGGAAAATAAGTCTGTGGGTCTGGAGTCGGCAAGCAATAATGTGCTGGGATTTATTTCAAATGCCCCCCGCAGTGTCCACTGATATTCTTCAGAGTTTCATACCCAGTACTGCAGTGACCAAGACAAAGAAGTTTCTCCACCTCTAGTATCAACATGTGGGTATTTGAAAACAATAAATGTACATACAGTAAAATCATGCACACTTGTGTGAGAAACATTTGATTTGAGCCATTGTCTGTTAACTCTGCACAGATGTGCACGCACATGGATGTGTAGATGTGTGCGTTTAATGGAGAAGAGATGGCGTGTGAAGAACGGAGCCTGCTACATGCGCAGGATGCAGTGATTTTTCCCTACGTTACTGACAGAGCAGACCTCATATCGAAGCGCAGACAGTGACGACCACCTGCAGGGATTCCCATCCCGTTCTATTTAGCCACCTTTGGAATTTCACAAGGGACACAGAAGATGCTTGGAAACCACTGAGTGGGCCTCATTATCAAAGCCTATGTTATGTAGGCAATTAGAGTAAAATTGCCTGAACAAACAAAAAGGCACGTTCTCCTCACAAAGGAGAATGTCAAGTTTAAAACATTCTCCCATAATCAAGTTTCTAAAACATTTATTTTGTTTTTTTTTTCACGTGTTCTTCTCTAGATCGATCAAATCAAAACCAAACCATGCAGTTTTACTTAGAGTAAGACACGTGAATAAAATAATGGACTTTCATAGTAAGGTGTAGCGAGGCATAGGCAAAACAAGGCATATCCCTCTCGCTCTGTTTGAGTGGTTCCAAATTACAAGTGACACAGGAGACATAAAGGCCGGTGAATAATCCCAGGCTCCCAGCGTGGCACACCTTGATGTGCAGGTGCCTTTAATACTAGAATAAGTCATCTGAGATTGCAGAGGCGAAAAAAGAAAGACACTAAACCAGATGGTCTCCATAAAGCATGGCTTAAAGCTCTCCCAGATGTTGAGTAGAGGTTGAGTATCCAGTGACATGCAATGTGAGAGAGGAACTGGTAATGCAGAGTGTATTAGTGGTCTCTTTATGGGTGCATTAGGTGCTGCAGAGGGGAACGCGGGGGCCGCTGCTGCTGCCGCCAATGAGCTACTACCAGGCTTTATGCTTTGATGAACCTACCCTTGAAAAACCAGGACATCCGTGACCGTATTCTGTCGAGGCGGGAAGACACTTCCTTCTTTTTAGCCTCCTGGAAAACATAAATCAGTTTCTCATATCATCATCTAGTCATATTCAATGCATATGCAGTTTTAATCAGTAAATCTGTCAGCTTGTTCCCCTTCCAGTGATATATCAGATTCATAATATTCTCTCCTATATGCTGTAAATCTCTGACAAAGCCTGTTTTTTTTTAATCCAAAGACAGGGCTGCATGAAGACGAGGACTTCACTCTGGACTACAGACACAGATCCGGGGAGTGAAGTAACAGTGGAGTTCAGTTTCTAATGTCTATGTAGTGAAAGCCTCAGTGGATTCTAAAGTGTCATTTCTCCTCTTACCACTAAACAGTGGCCCAGACAGGAAGCCAGAATACATTTCCACAGTTCATTGTCCCTGCTGAGGACTAGCAGAACATCTCGGTCTGATTAATGGCTGTACACTGTCTAATGAACAGTAATTGAATGGTATAATGCAGCAGGTCCCTAAAAGCCCAAAGGAGTCGTCTTCCTCCACCTAGCTCTCTGGAAAAGCAAGGCGGTGACATTGTCTAGAGTTGATTATACTTGACCTTGCATGGGAGAATAAGGCCTTTGAAATGGCTAACCTAAGCTTCGGGGAATAGGAGCATGGAAAAACAGCTCAAAGACAAATGAAATAGGCTTGCATTGGAAAAGGAAAGGAACGGATCAATGCAACGATCAATAACGATTCGATTTTTTATCACAAAATTCTTAAGAAGAGGAAGACAATTGATCAAACATCCCTAGTCTTATTGGCATTTCTAACAATATTAATTAAGAAAAAATGCTTAGCTGGCTAGTTGATAAATCAGCCGATATTGTTAAATCAAAACAAATGATAGTTGCAAACAATACCACACAAGTGAGTACAAATCTACCCTTGTCTGCATTTCCTCACAGTGTATGACATCTACATATAACACAGACATTGGCCCCCTCATGAAATCAATGGGCTCCTTCACAGAGTGCACTCTAAAGGAAAACCCAACCTTTAAAAAGCCCAACAAAAGTCATTCAAGTGATTATAAGAAAAGCTTTGATAAATGTGCATCGGGCCCCTACCCGCCGTCCTTTGCTCTCCTCCACTGAGATAGCCTGTCTTCACTCCCAGTGGACATCTCCACTTGGCAGAGATGCTGAATCTCGTTATTCTTTATTTGGCCTGGACCAGATAGGTCAATATCACACAACTACCTCACCGGTATCCTGCCTCTAAATGTATTCACTATTTAAATGCAATGCCATAAATCATTTAAAGCTTTGCCTGAAAATGTAATCATGTAATTGAATTTTGCCATCAATATACAGTATACAGTACTAGATACATGCACATATAGGTAGTATATGGGGCAATTCACATATTTGAGCACAGGAAATCTGTCTGAACTCAATATGAGTCAAAGTGCAATTATCACTCACCTATACAAATACATATACATATATATAGATAGATTATTTACATGTTAATGATGAGATAGCTGAAAAAGGAAGCTGATAGAACAGAGACTCAGAAAACCTTTGGTGAGAGACAGGTTGTTCTGAAAAATTTTCCATCATGATGTCTCCTAGAGCTTTTCACATTTCCAGCCCATGTGCTTTCCTTAGCAATGACACAATTTGTACTGTCGTACAGTTGTACCGTGCACTGCAATTAACCCTGCTTAAGATGTGCTCAGGCATGTTCTTTTCAATAGGAGAGCTTGCCATAAAAATCCTAGCTTCTCCTTATGTTAGTGTTTGTTATAGCTGACAAATCAAAAACTGCTTGGCAGGATGATTATTGCGAAAAGTAGCTGACTCTGTACAGGGCTTATTATTATTATTTTCCATTACCTAATGGTCATTCCTAGCAATCCATAGCCAATCTGAATCAGCAACATTCATGTATGACTAAAAGCAATAAGTAATGAATTAAGCTATTGATGAGGTCTTTAGCCAGGGTCATAACTGGCCCCCGGAAGTCAATAATTATACCAATAAGAATATCTTTATTGCAAAAGTGCATACGGCAGCAAAATCATCACCACACCAAAACATTTCCCTATGGTGTAATTGCCACAGATTGAAATTATAGTTTTCATTAAAACAAAATGTTCTAGGTTATTGATTGCTTAAATAAGACTCTATATCTCCTCATTTCAAAGCGAAATGTAATTGCTCGGAATAGTAATATCACCCAACTATTGTGTGCATTCATCACAGTTACGCTGCTTCATATTATTAGGAGAAGGAAAATGAATGTCATTTCTAGGAAGCCCAGGTTCATGCAAAACCAGCTACATATATAATTCAGTCCTATTTTATTACTGTAACATACACAATAACCAGAGTAATAGACATCAAACATATACTGTTCCTGGGCTCTCAAAGAAAAAACAAACTTCTATGTATTTTTTATGTATTTTTTTAATTTGATGCTGTAATACTGTCCATACATTATCTGTAGCGCCAGCTAAGCTCTGAAAACTCATACCACGTCGAGTTCTATCTGGGGCTCAGGTGTCTTTAATCCTGTGTCTCCAGTACCACTACTTTGACTGGTGCCTTTTCCTGAATCCTCTTGCCCTGAAGAATGGTTGTGCTGTTAAACACACAGTACACAACTGTCAGAGAGAACCATGGAGACAGAAAAACAAGTTACACACATGAATTGGATAAAAATCTAGTTGCTCGAAGCATCTTGGTAAAATGCTCTTGTAATTACAGAAAAGGTGATTATCACAATTGCTGGTTGGACCATTTTATGCGAACCAATCCAAAGGCAAATCAAAAAAAAATAGACATAAAAATAAAGTATAAGTGAACTATTCATTATAATAAATGTGCTTACATCCTTCCTGGAACCTGCAGACAAAGGCTTTTGCAGAAACCAGACTTCTGAATCATGGAAAGAGGCCTTGCAGGGACTTGCACTATCCTCGTACTCTTCTTCAACAATCTTGGCCTCAACCTACAGGGAGGGAAAAAACAGGATTCCCCGCTGGCTTACTCTGTACTGAAGCGCTGTATTGATTTTGCACAATATTTATATATTTATGTAACTTGTTCTGTTGAGCATTCGTGGGCTTATTTTGAGCAGAAAATGCTTCTGCGCTACACTAGAGAAATATTCTTAATTTTTTCTCAAGCTGAAAAACACAGAAAGGTAAATGTTAATGTGAGAAAAACCTTTTTACTTTGAATGCATTTTATATTAAATGTAAAAAGCTTGCTGCGATGTTTATACTACACTTCTGTGGCCCTTCACTTACTGTTGTTCAATGACAACAGCTAATGAGTATAATTAGTAGCATACTGTTGAGTTTAATGGAAAGAGACACAAACAGGTGACAGATGTTTACCTATGGTGCTGCTGAGGACAGTGTCTCTAGAGAGGGATCGATTCTTACTTTTTGTCTGATAGCGAGGCTGAGTGAGTCAAAGACTATATGCTAAAGGATGCTGTATTGGGCTGCATTTTACCTGATCAATTGGCAGATCCACCTTAAGCTGGCGATCTTCCTGCACCTCCACTGCTCCTGCCATCTCGCTTCTTTTGTTTTGTGCATGGAACACGCTGCCCTCTGAAAAAAGTGATTAATCACAATTACCTCATCTGCTAGCGGTGACTGTCTCCTTCTCTTTCTATCCCTCCATCTCCTGCTGCCCTCTCCCTTTTCCTCTTCTGTTCAACTTCACCAGAGATCAATGTTGCTGTCAAGCCATTTATTTATTAAGAGTGGTCCCACAGACGAAAAGGCCATGGAAAGCTACAGCTGGCCTGCCACAAATATGGTCAGCAAGAGTGAACTTTCAGTTCAGGGTTAGGTCCTGACAGTGAAAAGTTGCTCTTGATGCATGTGGGGAATATGTGTTTTGTGTTGTTCTCCTTTTAAACAAAGTCCCTCTTGTCTGAGGCAGCTGGATCAAATGAGAAACTACAAAACATATTGCTGAACTTCAATCTACTTTTAAAGCCTTACTTAATTATATTTAATTAATAAATGACCAAGTATGGTATATTAATTAAAAACAAAGGAGACAAAACCATGTTGATTGATGATTTTGGTTTTTGGTCTAGATGAAAAACGCAATGACAGCTGCAAATAAATTAACTATAGTTATATTTTACTTTTACTTTCTTTTTCTGAACTAAGCTTTACCAGATGTTGTTATAAACAGTGCTTGAATAATGTTTTATCTTTAACCAGTGGGTCTTCAGTAGAGGTGGGTAGTACTACTGTACTCCCTTACATTTACTTCGCTTAATGGAACAACACTGAAATCATTTTTTGAACCATTTATTTTTAACCTGAGAGATACCATATAGAACTGTGACATTCACAAACATACCAAATCTAATACAAGGCGTTTTAAGGCGAGTCATGGCTCTGAGATATTCTTATTTGTTGTTTCACATGCCCATAACTTGCTTATAAACCAACAAACCAACCGAGAGCTAGAAGAAAGCAAGTAAAGCACAACAGAATACATTTAAACCGCGTGGGACTGTATTTAAAACAAGAACAAGGAACAGCAGATCAGGAAAGTGGACTTCTTTTATAGTATGTAGAAGCTACTTGGATGAGTAGAGAAACTTGGCTACGTTTTCCTTGATCTCCTTCAAGTTCCTTTGCTAATAATGATCAAGCATTTTACTTGCGACATGTGAAAAGATTGCACGTTTTAACTTGTAACAGTCATCTATTTTATCCTACCACATAAAGTTATTTGTGGTCCAGGATAAATATTTCAACCTGAGTCACTGTATTACTGCATAGTATAGTACAGACAGTGTGATGGTGTACTGTCCTACCAGTGACGTAGCCCGACGTGCACAAACAACACAAATAATGTAGCAAAGCTGATACATTGGTTGCATGCACTTACCTTCTTTTGCAAAGAGAACTGGGCTTCTGGACAGCTGCCTACGTTGTGTGGTTCTATGTGGTTTGGATCTGTATTTCTTCATCTGGTCCCTGGCTCTGTGCTCGAGGTCCTCTCTAAAGCTGGTATAAGCAAACTACATAGAGAAAGAAAGAAAGAAAACAGGCCTTAAGAGATTAAGCACATTTCCTGCGATTCATCACTGAATTTTTGCTGCTGTTCTGTAAAGAGAAAGAAGAAAAGAAGACTAAACACTAGAGGGTGAAACTTGTTTCTTCTCTTTTCAACACTTTCCATTGATCTCAAATTTTCATGAGCTATGTAGCTTCCCTGTGACTCCCACTGTATTGAATTCATCTGGTTCCAATATATCCCGTGCACAACCTATCAATCACTAGGGAGCATGGCAAACGAATCATTTATTGATGTAAATTTCTGACTACATTTGTCTTATTTATCAAGCCAGATCAAACAATCAAAATCCAAACAAGCTTAAAAGGAATGGGAGAGAGTCGTAGGGAACAACTTTTACTTCAGCAGTAAAGAGCAGAAGGTTATTGATGGAGGGGGGGAGAAAAAAAGAGGCTTAGGACTTAGTTGCATGGTGTGAGAGTGGGAGAGAGAGAAGAGAGAGCAGTGGGGAGAGTTAAGAGCAATGTTCAGACAGCAGGGTACACATCTGAAGTAATGCTTCCACAAAAGGCAATTTTCACCTCACAGGCTCCCATTCTCTCTCTAGATAGCAGGGTGAGGTATGTCTCCCTTCCAGAGAATGAGAGACACAGACACAGAGAGTGAGCAGTTTCTTTACAGCTACAGCGCTCCTTACTGCAGCTGCCTGGCTGGATCCCTGCACTGGCTCGGGGGATAGTGCAGTGATCTCAGGCTTCCACCAGAATACACTTCTGGCAATGGTGTTTGCAAGCTCACTAACATGGAGTCTGGGGAATAACTGCATTGTTTCTTCACTTGTTTGCTTTCTTTAATACAGAGGGAAAGTCTGTTGGTATTCTTTTGAACTTCTACAGCCATTGGTTGGCCGAGGGAGAAAAATAAAACAACAAAAGAGGACTGAAAATCGCCTAGTATATTCATCGAAGGAGAGTTGAAACAGAGTTCACACTCCAGCGCTGTACTGTCCACAAAATACACAAGATCAAAGACAGAAGAGCAGTAGCACTGTCACAGCGGTATCCTGCAACCTCAATTCATCTGTGAGTGATGTGGAACAACCGAACACTAAAGTTCAAAATCAAAATACATCTGGGCTATCAAAAATTGAACATCTTGTTTTCCATGTTTACAGCCTAGTGATGAGATGCAAATAGATCTTATTTAAATCAACAAGATTCAAGATTCAAAACACTTTATTAATTTAAATCGAGACTGTCTCACTTGGGGAGGAGGAAGCAGAAGACGACGGGTGCTACAGCACTGGGAGAGTACAGTACAAGTACACTAGGAACACGGCAGTGGAAAAGCTGAGGTCATCCAGCCTCTCATTCTGCATTACATATCTACAGTACCGTGTCCTGTGGGAGCAGACAACTGTGTATCAGGAGGCCCCAGAGAGAGAAACAGAGAGAGAAACAGAGAGTGCTAGAGTTAGTGTGGGGCTCAGGGGGGGCTGGATAGCAAGTATTCTGTGGCCCTCTCAAACGGCACCGAACAGGAGTCAACAAGAGGACATTGAGATATGATAGCCAAGGGAAATAAAGGGGTCCCAACCAATTGGAATGGCATTCTCCAGCTATATTGGCTGCAGTATCAGTAGGAGCCACTCCCAGGGCCAGGTCCTCAGTGAGCAGACATGCTGGCAGCACTGAGAGGGCACAGTTTTCCACAGGGCATTGCCGTTTCCTCCAACCCGTGAGATCATCCAAGAAACGCAGCAGCAAGTCATCGCTGGAGTCATTAAAGGTTTAGTCAGCCTTTATGTGGTGTTTTCACAGAATGCTTGGTTGTGAAGAACAACGTTACTGTTCATTAGGATTTTTGTAATATGAAAGCGTGTTGCATTGATGCACATCATTAGTCTTCTGTTCTTATCTCATTCCTCTCTGTTCTATTAATCTTCCCTTTATGCTATGTCTCCCTCAAAGGTCTTCGCCTTATCATGTCCGTGAACACCTAACTCAGCGTACAGTATTATGCTTTCTTCCAATGGGAACATGGTGTCCTGAAGAATTTCAATATTACACATTACTGTAGGAAAGTCAGTTGTGACCTCAGTGGTTGCACTAGACTAGATGTCACATTCAGCAACGTACAAATGTCCACTGCTGGAGCAGACGGGACAGGCTAGGCGCAGTTCCCATACAGCGAGTTAGCAAAGCAAGGTTACATTTTATATAGCCTCAGTGGAAATGTTTAAAGGATTTTTTACAGGCATTTCAAACCAGACTGCTGTTGTTTTGTGAGGTCAAACCGAAATTAATGACACACACGACCCTATAAATGTATGTGTTATCAGTAAGCTAAAAAGCTAACAGATCGAGACAGAGTGGGCATATTTTGTCGCATGTATCTTTCCTCTGTGAAAGGTCCCTATTAGGTGGACATTTCATGTTTACAAATTCATGAAGGCTCGGGCAAAGAGGCAAGGCTAAAATTCAACAGAATCATGGTGTGAATGACTAATACTACAATGAGCTGGTGGGTGTAAAACAGTCAAAGCTCTGTCTCTGTCTCCACCTTATGGTGCTAGGTGAAATGGCAAAAGCCATGCAAAGTTAATTCAAGTCTACCCAATGTGTTAAAAAATGAACTTCAGTGAAGCAAAGTTTGCTAACAATGGTTTTCATCTTTTACTTTATGTCTGCATGTGTTTTAATAAAATGGAAAACCCTTAAAAAAAGCATTTAATAGTCATCCTACTTATTTTTGTAACAGAGGTCCTCCACATATAAAGCAAGAGATTCAGCTTGGGGCATTTTTCTCCATCTGAAAAAATTGGCACCTGTCACAGCACTGTCATCTTTCATGTTTAGAAAAATCAGGTGTCAGACACAGATCTCATAAGGGCCCCATCTCAGGCTCAACCTGCTGAGTGGGCATGTTCTCATCCTCCCTGTGTGATTTGGTGGCCCACAGCAGAGCAAATCTCATATGGATTCAAGGCATTTCAGTGTCTACTTAATCACAATACAAATTGTCCTGGTTCTAGTTTGAATAGCAGATTTTTCTGTTGTACCCCTGGTGCATATGATCTGTCTACAAGGCTCACTGCACTTGATCAAGTGGGCCAGTCTGTCTCTGTGGGGATTACCCATCAAAGTGGAGAGCCACGGTAACTCAATGCCTCCTGCAGACAGTGATTGATGATGGTGCTGTTTCATAACGAATTACACCCCCACAAAATGTCTCACATGTGCGAAACGTTAATTGAAATGCTGTGTGTGCACAGATACACTTCTCAACTAATCCTATGAAGGTGTTAACAAAATAAACTCATAATATAAAATAAACTCTAAAGCAATGGTACTCACCACATCTTTTTCATGCCTTGTCTTTCTAATAGCAGGCAGGATGTCTGGGCTGCTGTGACAGAAAGGAAAACAAAAAAATGACCTAACTTTCAATTCGTGTAAATAGAAAATAATTTCACTAAGTATCAAATCTCATACCCTTCGCTTGTGTTGTTCTCCCTGGTTAAATCCTTAGGAAAACAATGGTCATATGGGAGGGCTTTAAACTTTTCTGTACCAACTGCGATGTAGTGCTGGTTGTTTTCCAGTTCAGTGGAACCGCAGACAGGACGTCCACCTAATGTGTAAAGCCTTGAAACATAAATAAAGAAATAACACAAAGCCATGGTTTGTGATTGTTTCAGCTAGGCTTCTAAATCAGTGATTTGGATATGAATACAACATAATTACCTGCCTGAAAAACTGTTTGTGTGGTTACATGTAATGTTAGCATATTTTTTTAAATATTCATCAGAGCAGTCTTGGTCTAACAATCGGTTCTGTATGAATTCCAGTGAGCACATCAAAACCAAAAAAAAGTCTAATCAGTAACTAATTAGAAAAGTCGTTCTTCAGTGCTACATGTTGCTGCATTTATCCTGACTGGAAAACATCTACTAATCACATTTCCTTCATCTTTACAGGGAGAATGAAGAATCGTTATAGGACTGATTCACTTGTAACAACCTTGTGCAATATGTAGTGTTCTGGATAAACTACGTTTATCTGAAGAACACGACTTATTGTCTATTTATATTTGAAAGAAAAAAAAGTACAGGTAATACTGATGGTATTTAATTAATTTTAAGCAGTGTACAGATGTCAGGCGTTACCTGTGCACAGCACCGTTACGAAGGCGCACTTTTTCTGTCACCATGGCTAAAACATTTTCCCAACTTCTAAGAGTATACTTTGGGATACGTATTCGAGCTGGAGGCACCAAAACTTCTCCGTTTGTAAAGACACTAAAAAACAAAACATTACTTGAGATACAAGGAGAAAAAGCTACATCACAGCATACCAAATAAATCTTTGTTTCAAGTCAATACTCACTTTATTGTGCAAGACTCATCTGCAGTTCTGCTCCAGCGAGCAGAAACCACTATTCTGCTATGAACAACAGGTGGGATCTGAAATTTTCAAAGCTATGGGTTATAAAATTGAAATGAAGCAAAAGGAATGGTAATTTCTACGTGCAACTCAAACTCTCATATATTACTTCAGTGTTTATGGTTTTAATCATTATCATTCAGACATACACCAATAGATTTCAGACAGCCAAAGTGAAACCATAACTTACATAGACCATATTTATGTCCATACATAATATCAAATGCTTCATGCTTTATCAGCATACCTGTACAGAGTTACATGAAACTTACATACATCATATTTCATGGAAACCAGTTCAAAACTGAAATAACAAAACTTATATATTCTTCTCACTAGTTGAAAAGCTCTCTCAAATAGTGTCTGTTTTGGAAATGTTTATAATCCATGTTTCAGAAATGATCTGGTCAACAGAAGCTATTTCACCTGTTCAATCTTCTTGTGCTGCGGTTTCTTAGCTGTGATCTCACAATAGCTGGAAGACATTAACAAATCATGAGAATGACTCAAGCTCAGGCTTCAGGTTTAACAGATTTTGTACAAATGAAGACAGACCGCTGAGATGAAATACATGAAATAGGTTTGACTGCTAAAGGTGGACCAAACAGTGCCTTACACGGTTTGCTAACTTAACTTTGAGTCGTTGATCCAATTTACAACAGTAGACTTTAAACCCAAAGATAAGAAGTTTAAATAAGCTAGACCCCTTTAGCAACAGCATGGTACATACTCCAGCTTTTTGAACTGCTCGTTTCCAGCTGCGACGTACACACGTCCGTGCTCCAGCTCGTCCAGGTGCTGAACTTTGTGGCCATGTAGGGGAGTGTACAGCTTCCTCACGGCGCCAAACGGAGCTTCGATCCCTTTAGTTAGAGAGGTCAGAAAAATGTCAAAGGTCGACACCTGCCGCGGGTTCACAACTACCTTTCTCCCTGGGTAGAAAGCGTTCCCATTCCTGTACACAACTATTGTTTTAGTCGGTGGCACGTCTCTTCTCCCAGACGTGCTCGTCATGCTCAGCGTTAGCTAGTTAGCTGGCAACTCACAATAATGGTGTCAAAAGTAAATGTACCGGTGCCAGGAGTGTGCGAAGCCTGCGGAGACGTAACTGGATATAGCAGCTGATATGTGAACCAATTATTCCACATGAGAGGTGTAGAAACCTATCGTCTACCGTCTTTGTTGTTAGCTAGCAGGCGCGCTCATTTGTGTGTAATTTTAGCTAACGTTAATTGGCTACTTGATGCCAAAACTTATTTGTTTCCATGGCAACAGCTGGGCGGAAGAGGAGCTCCAGAGAGAGGAGGAGAGGTACATCCACTCTTTGATAGCTCACCTTTACTCCTCTCCAGGCAACTCAGAGGCACTGATGTACACCTATGGAAACCAGCAGCACATATTCAGCTGTCCTACATATTAGTGTAGTGTCTAAAGAATCACTGGTACCGTACAAGGTTGACATTTCCATGGTGTTCATGAATGTAGATATAACGTAAGATAGATGCAGAGTGTTTATTTCCTCTCTATTTTTATGGACTGCAGACATATCTCACCGTTGCAGGCCATTTTCACAATAGATTATCTGCCATTCCACTATTAGGCAGAGCTGTCTAAATTGTTTACCACAGAGGTAACCAGAGATTGCACCAACAATGACACCTAATTGGTTTAGGCCAGACAACTCCTGGTCAATTAAATGCATAATTCATTTCAGCATTAATTATTCATTTCTTAAGGGACTGGTGCTGTGCTTTATTAGGGGAACTGCATCATGCATATTCAAATTCCCTTTCTTAGAGGGACGCAATAGGATATCATCTCAGCTGGGATGCTTATCTTAAAAACAATAGCAGCTAGGACTGAACTTCTATTACTCACACAACTTAAAATTACAATTTCAAAGAATAAGATGCTATACTAACGTATGATATATAATGTCTACATCATCGTCATTCAGTAGCAGTACACTGTCAAACAATAACCATGTACAGTATATTTTATTCACCACTTTATTAGCTTCACCTGTACAATCTTATGCAATCCAACGCTTCAGTTCATTCTAGTTTGAACAGATTATAATTTCAGCTTTTGTTAAGTGGTATTTTGTTTTTTGTCTAAGTAGTTAAAACTGTTTAATGTCATTTGGCTGTTAAAGAGCTGTAAAAGGACCTGGCTGAGGCTGTCTCGTATCATTTTTAGTTTTTATTCAAAGTGCTGCACACTAAATAAATGAATTCAGTTAAAAAGCAAAACAAAACACACAGACACTGTTTTTGTATTAGCAGTTACTATTTACTGTACAATAAACAGCACATATGAAATTGATTATAGGATGCATGTTGTTTTCCATTTATCTGAATAAAAGCACCCAACTGGAACAAAAAACTTTATCTTAATTTCATATTTTCCAAACAATCTGCAGCCCTCTGCATTTGCTTATTAGTCTTTTGTGTTGATGTCACTGTTGCAAAAACTCAATACATTGCCTGACATGCTGTTGTAAACAGTAAAGAATCACATAATAAGAGATTAAGGGTGCACCTAACAAAAGAATATAAACTCATGTTGTTTGTGAGTTAAGAAAAAAAATAGCTTATAGGCTGATAAAAAAAATTGGAAGATATACTGGTTTGCACAACATGCATGTCATTTTGTCATTGTGCAGTACAGAATTTACAGAACGGAGATACAACACAAACGATGTGACGCTTCTCCGCTCCTTTCTCACCAGGTATAATCTTTCAGCAGTCTCTGTTCTTAGATACCGTCCTTGTCAAATTCACAGACAAAATACATTGTGGGATTGCAGGACACATCAGTCCACTCCCCAGCTGTCACCATCTCGGCACAGTCCTCATCATCATAGGCATTGTTGGGCTCTCCCTTTCGCCATTTGCTGAATGTAGTCATGGGAGAGCGATCCACATAGCTGAAAACACCCTCGTGATCCATATCATGAATGCCAATGTATACTCTGCTCAGGCCCGCTTCAGCAATGTACCCCGCAATGGCTGTGTTGGCTCCCTCATCCTTGGGCATGGCCAGGTGCCCTCCCCTTGTCTGACAGTAGACCTCAGCATCAGAATAGCGTTTCTCCTCCTTCACCAACAGATAGACCTTACTGTCTGTCTCTTTTATGCCAGCAACAGCTGCAGGGGAGGGCAGTGCTGAAAAATGAGGACTTGTATTTCTATAAATTTCACATTGACCTGCCCAACATTTGATGTTCTCTGAGGATAACAACTGAAGCGACAGCAAACATACAAGGAGTGACAACGATGACAATTCCATTAAGTGCTTTTTTTAAAGAATGCTAAGATCATACCATTTTTAATGAATTTCAGTTCAGAGGAAAGCTGAGCCACAAGATTGTCCATCTCTCCAATCATCTTTCTCATTGGTGTGCACTCACACGGAATACCTGATCAGGCAAAAATGTGAGGGATTACCACACATTTGTCATGATTAATTTGACAAATCCCACTACAGATGTCTGTTTAAGCAAAAATCTGTTTGACAACTTAAATAAGATGGTTTATAATAGCTCACCTGGGTCTCCAGCAGGACCCCTTGGACCTGGATCCCCCATGTCTCCTTTTACCCCTAAAATATGAAACATGATTATTCATTCATCCAATAAAAACATAAAATCTACGATAAGAAATTGTCAAACAACTAGATATGAAGTACATTTGGACATTTTACCCTTCAATCCACTTGGGCCCATTTTTCCATAACGTCCCATAACTCCTTTCTGTCCTTTAAGCCCAGGTTGACCTGAGAAAAGTTTCACAGCAAGCTATTTAAAAAGTCAACAATCTCTCATGATAGCATCCCTGTACCACAAAAGAAAAAAAACGTTTTCATACCAATATTTACTTTTACTAAGGTATGTTAATTAAAATGAAAAATCTGTGTAATCTCCTTCAGAGGTCCTCATTAATGTCTTCAGTAAACATTTGTCCACAACAGTGGATTCTGCAAATCACTCCTCTTCCAACCTCTCACCCAAATGTAAACACCCGGCCATCTCTGGATGGCCTGTTAGTGATATAACAGCACATTATCAGCCCGAGCAATGTGGTCTTAACCCCAGTTCTTTTTGGTTTCAGCTCAGTGTATTGGTGAATAAATAAAGACATGCACCATGAAGCAAGACTTGACAAGACAGTCATCTTCCCTTTGCAAGTTCAAAAACTATACCAATCTCTCCAGGAGGTCCTACTCTTCCAGGTCTGCCTGGTGCTCCTTTTTGTCCTTTTTCTCCTGGTTCTCCTTTTATTAAAGAAAAAAAAAAAAAAATATATATATATATATATATATATGTATAATTTTATTTTTTGTTCACTTTGTATTGTGTGCTAGAATTTCATACCTTTGAGTCCAGGGACAAGGATCTGAACAGTGCAGGTCTCCTCCTGCTGTCCGTATGATGTCTGTATAGGTAAAAAACTCAGCATCACAGACATTAGCATCATTGGCAGTAACAGCTTATCTCCTCTCATTCTTCTACATGGGCTGACTGGTAGGCTATGCTGGAGAAACAGGAGAAAATAACGGTTAACTGTATTTACTGGTACAAAATATGATCATGAGAAAAGAAACTATTTTGCAAATGATCGAGTGGAATCACTGGACACTTGTTTGAATAGAAAAAGCATGAAAGTTAACATTATGCCATGTTACTACAAAGCTGTTGCATTGAGTTTTACTAAGACACACAGACTAAAACATGTCACATGCTGCTACTATAGCTCAATACACAAAAACCTTCAAACGAGTCCATACGCATCTACTAGATTAATTAGTTATTGATTTCTGAATGGCCTACCTGTAGAGAAACTTTCCAGACAGAGGGAAAATGAATCGTCAGTGTGCAAATGCTTGCTGAGCTCTGAACACTGGTGGTCCTACAGACACATTTCATGCTCCTCCACAGGCTTCGCAGGATGAGTGTGATAGAACATTCATAAACAGTTCACAGATAAAGTCCAAAGCAGCTGGAGCCCCTCAGATAATTGGCTGGGAAAGACGAAGTGATAGGTGGAGGGGCCTGGTGCATACATGAACATGAGAAGAAGGCTTTGTTCAGAGGTTATGATTAGTTCACGCTTAAATAACACTGAGATTTACCGTGATTGACTCTATTATGTCCAAATACATGTACATCAGACATTTCATGTCAAAAACTAGAGACATATTTTATAATGTTTAGACACTATCATTTTCCTCTGATCAACTCTCCAGTGCATCCCCTTCTTTCTTTGACTCTTGTCTACCCTTCCTGTTAAATGAGTAATACATTTGCTAGGTATTTTGTTGCGCAGAGTCATTTCTACCCAGTAACGCCACTATGTGGAGCCATTGTCCATGAATGCACAGTGGTTCTTGGTCAGGACTGTAAATATTCAATTTATCTCCACCTTTTTCTGTGTCAGTCACATACTGACCCACATATCATCGATTGCAATGAATGAAACCGAGACGTTTAGCCTTTCAAATGGCATTAAAACACCACAGAAATGTGAGACAATTGTGATGTGTGACTGTTATTATGCCACAGTGCTTCTCTGGGTTTGTTACTACTGAGAGAGTGAAAAAAGCAATAAACAAGTAACTAAATAATAGGATGCATTCTCACTCGTTATTGTATTTCTTTGAAATTACACTATCCAAAAATAAAACATGTCATTTACTCAAATGGTGACGTGGTTGATGTTGTTATTGTATTATTTAGGATGTCATGCCATTACTAACTTGGACTTTTAACTTGTAAACAGAAAAATGTCATGTTAGTGTTTACATGCTGTCATCTAGTGCCAGTAATCAGATATGGTGCACTAGATGAGTATCGGGTGTCCTAATTAGATTTACAAACCCAGTGGCAGCTTTCAGTGGCGTATTGGGTGTCTCCTTCAAAAATCCCCACAAAAGTTTTAGATTACCCGCCTTTCAAATATTCATGACACTCAAGTAGTCAGGCGTGTACTGAATTTAACCTATAACTCCAAATTTGTGATGATGAGAAACCAATATTGAGTTGTAACATAGCCATTCACATGCCACTTATTTTCTAAGTAGCCCCATATTTAATGCAAGTGCATGTGGCGACTCAGCTACGAGCTTAACATTAGGCTACTAGAAACAGTTCAGCTTCATCTCAGTTGTCTTCAATGGTGTTTCAAAATGGTAATTATTAGATTAGCATGCAGAGTTGAAAGGGGTTTTGTTGTATGTTAATACATACAAGTATGCGCATTTTATTTGGAGTTCTGCGTTTTATGGTCAAACTAAAGCGACGCAAACCAGCTGACACAGCATATTACGAGCAGCATTTTAACGCACCTCGGGTGGTTTACGCGTGTGCGTGACGTCACCGGCGCTCACCGGAGCGCGAGCCCAGCCTGTCATCCCGGCAGCCTGCTGCTGCTGCTGCTGCTGCTGCTGCTGCTGCTGCCGCCGTGTCCCGTCCCGAGACGAAAAGCTGGACTAACGCTACAGCCACGCACACGCATGACGGACTCAAACCCCAGCGCCGTGAAATCAACAGCTTGAGAGATACGAGTCGTAAGTAGTCTAACTTTGACATGTTCCCAGCGAGTAGACCTGTAGGAGCGGCTACAGCTCAGGCTGAAGTACTTGTGGTCTTCGGAGAGGGAGCACACAGTTGTTGTTGTATGTTTTCCATCACGGTAGCTCAGCTTAGTCTTTTGTGCAGAGGCTGGTGAAATTTCACTTAATTATGAGGTTGGCATGTACTAACACGATAAGTCAAAGGTAGAATATTTTTCCCAAAGTATATATATGCCTTAATGGACTCTTATAGATTTATGTGAAGCATATCATCATATTCTTAGGTTATATTTGCGTTATTTAATTATCTGTACACGTAATTACTACCTCACCCTGTCTGTGTTTCCTGATATGAAAATCTCAGACCTAAAATATATTTTCCGACCATATTTCTCCAAGATGTAACCTCTGCGTAGTCTCTTCATCCTGCTGCCCAGTAGCTGATATTCAATGCTTTTTCCATGACCCTTTTGGTTGGTAGTGAACAGGAAATAAGAGGCAGGAAACAAGAGGCGTGTTTGTCTGTCCTGGGCCAGCGACCATTCATTCGTGCGCATATTTTATTTTTTCCTGCTCTTTGAACTGTATGTCTCTCTGTGTCTCATACTGACATGTGATACCTGTTTGATTTGCATTGTCCCACAGCACACGTTGTATTCGTTAGGCTTAGTTCTCACTTGAAGTGCCTCACCTCTCTGTCTGGATTAGGGTCAAATACTAAGAGGATTTAGGCTGCAGAGTCAAAGTTGCAAAAGGGGGGGACTGGTCTCAGTACGGTCTAGAGCAGTCAGCGGTGCTGTTGCTTTGTGATGTCGACTTCCAGGCTGAAGGCCATCATCCTAAGTGATATACCAGGTAGTCTAGAAGTTTGAGGATCCCTAAGGTCTAAGGAGCCGCGTTTCCATCCTTGTTAGAGAAAGACGTGTGTAGTGTGTGGATTAGAGTATTTTCTGTGGGCATATTGTAATTAAACTTTCCATCAGCCTTGATCTCAAATTCAAAGGCTGAAGATAATAGACTGGGGAAGTAAACACATCCACCCTCTGGCTGGTGCAGTTTACAACCGCCTGCTTACTCATGTGTTTGAATGTGATTTGAATGCAGGAGTAATCATACTGCCCTTGTGTTTGATAATCAAATTATCAATATCATAACAAGTATGGTGACGAAGTTTCTGGGAATTATGGATAGATTTCCACACGTTCTCCAGAAAATGTTACGAAGTAAAATTTGAAGACATACTACTTTACTTGACTCTTTGGTTAAAGAAGAAATAAGTTTTACAAACATGGTAATATGTAAAACAAAGGAATAACATATTTGACAAGGTTGTTCCATCCTTTCATTGTCAGTGTTATGAATATTATCTATGAGAAAATGTTGAATATCATAAGAGCAACACACAAGCAGATTCAGTTTGTTTGAAGTGAATATGCTAAATGTGTTCTGTGCTTTGCATATCTGCTTCAGTCCAAACACATGCTTCATGTTTTCCTCTTTCTGTCTCTTTCGCTTTCGTAGTTGTGCGGCTGCGTTGACTGGTGGTAAGCCATGGAGGACGGCAAGCCAGTATGGGCGCCCCACCCAGCAGACGGGTTTCAGCTGGGCATGATGGTCGACATAGGAGCCGACACACTCACCATAGAACCACTGAACCAGAAGGGCAAGGTGGGTCGTCACACGCAGGTACACGCGTACATGACCCTCGGCTTCCCATTAAAGGAAGTTCATCTGGAAAATGGGCGACGAGCTCCTAATATTCTTTACTCTCCTTTACTGTAAAATGTGTGAGAGTTGGTCACATAATCGGGTTCATCACTATGTTCTGTACATAAACACATGCACTCGAGTTGACCTGTCATTTAATTACCAAGCAGCGTATAAAAAGATATTTTACGTCGGGTGAAACAGCCATTTCAGTTAGAAAAGGTGTTTTACACACTACACTGTGTATAATGGGAGAAACGTGAGAGACCACATGTACAGGCGCATGAATAAATAACGAGAGCAGCAGCAGGTACGCCGATAGTGTTGCCTGGAGGGCGAGCTGCTCATTAGGAGGTAAAGGCCACCTGTTACACCTGAGCCGTCGCACGTCCCCTGCAAGCAGAGCGCTGATGTTTACAGCAGGCACGTACTGTACCGTAGCATTTTTCTTTTTTTGTCTGAGACGTTGGCACCGCAGCCAGTAGGCAGATCTTTATCACTGGACAATGTTTCCTCCTGGTATAGCAGCAGAAGTATGAGTGCAGTTAATGACAGTTCTGCTCCGTACGGTTTATTCCTTTAAAGCTTTTTGACTTCATAGCAGGAATAGGACACAGGTGTCCCAATGTGTGACAGAGGATGCACACAGCTGCAGGACGGCGTTCATTTTATTTAATCATGTGTATAGTACCCAGTATTTTCATTTGTTATAGATTGATGATAAGATTTCAATGCAATGAGGGGTCAAAATCAGTTTAGCTGTATTACGAGGCAGAAACCCCGTCCCATTGAGTAAGGGAATGAAAGACTCATTCAGCGTCCTTTTTTTTACCGCAGTGTGAGCTCATTAGCGCTTCAGCCTGACTGCCTGTTGTTGTTTGTCGTATTTGTTGGTTAGACATTTCCCGCATGGTCGCGGTTGTCGTTGGCATTTTCCAGATCGAGTCAAGTTACTGTAGCGGGAGCACAAAGCAGATTCTGTTTATGCTCACAGTCTGTTTTTGGTAATGTGGCTGTTCAAACGTTGGGGTTGGAGTTTAGCTGCGTAGCACGCACACACACACACACACACACACACACACACACACACACTCACTCACTCAGGTGTTCAGCTCTCGTTGCTCTCCCACCAAATTATTCATCAGCTTGTCATGTCTCCCCTTGTTCCTCTCACAGCAGCCTTGTTCCATTGAGGTTATTTCCATTAACTCAGACTCATAAACAATACAGTCAGAATATCAGTAACAAATTTACCCTGCAAACATGTCGGACCAAACACCTTTACTGTAACATTGATTGATTCATGTTTATGCATGCTCTCTGTTTAATTATTGGCTTCCCTTTTTTGGATATGTGTGATCATCTGTTTTGGGTCATAGGCTTTTAGAAGAAACGACAAACAATTATGTACAGTACATAAACTCATAAGTCAACAGTTCAATACATCCACGTTTCAAAAAGCAACACTGTTCATGTTACAGACCTTTCTTGCTCCGATGAGCCAAGTCTTTCCAGCAGAGGATGATGTCAATAAACACGTTGATGACAATTGTAAGTCTTTACTTTGCTTTTACACAATTCTTAACATAAGCAGTTTTCTTTAAAAACCTTGTGTCCTCTGATTCCAGGTTCCTTGATGTACTTGAATGAAGCCACTCTTCTCAACAACGTCAGAGTGCGGTACAATAAAGACCACATTTATGTACGTGCTGTTCCTGTTTTTCCATGTTTCCCTGCTGAACTGTAAATGTTACTACTTAGTTGCATCATAAGGACTAACAACAGGTTGCAGGGCAGACAGAGAGAGGTGCTTATTCCCCTGAGCAAACGTAGCAGGTGGTAAAAGGAAGCTAGAAAGGTGATGAAGTCAGCCTGGCAAAGCCAATCTTCATCCCACTCACTCACTCACTTAAGAAGTTAGGGACAGCTGCTGAATAGGAAAAGCAGGACAGGGAAATGAGTCCAGGTGTGTCTCTTCGGCCTTCTATAGGCTCATTTTTCACTCCTCTCGTTATTCACTCATTTCTATTAGTTTGTTTGCGTGTGTAAATGAAGTAACTGAACCCTGCTTATATTTATATCTCTCACAGACGTATGTGGCCAACATCCTAATAGCTGTGAATCCTTACTGCGACATTCCAAAACTGTACAGCCCCGACACCATCAAATCGTACCAGGGGAAGTCACTGGGCACGCTGTCGCCGCATGTTTATGCTATAGGTGAGAGCTCACAGCCTCTAATTGCTATTATATTACTGTAAATCTACAGTAAATTACAGAGTCATTGTTCGGTATGTACGACGCACGTGACAACTCAACAGCTACACCTTTTAGTAATCTGTGATGTATTTCCTTTGTAGCCGACAAAGCCTACAGGGACATGAAGGTTCTAAAGATTAGCCAGTCCATCATAGTTTCTGGTGAATCTGGTGCTGGGAAAACTGAAAACACCAAGTTTGTTCTCAGGTATGAACTCACGTGAATCATTCTGCATCCCGCTCCCGTCCTCTCTCCAATGTGTTTGTGTGTTTACAGGATATATATATATATATATATATTCCTCCTCTGTCTCATAATGTGGCTATGCCTCGTAATATTTCTTTCAATCTTTTAGTCATCCTATTTCTGTCTGTGTATAAACAGAGAAGAAACCTGCTATTAAACAAGTGAAAAACGTGACCTTCCACATGTGCTGTTGGTTTTTTCCCATGGTTTCTTGTCTGTTGTCACTAAACGGTTTAAACTGTGTCCTGAGCTTTACTGCGTCTTTCTAATTTCATTCCCATGCTACTAGATATTTGACCACAACGTATGGAAGTGGTCAAGACATTGATGAGAGGATTGTAGAAGGTAATGTCAAAATAAAATCTCGTTAGTATAATGTGTTTGGTTTTGGGAGGGGGGAAAATTATATTCTGATTCTGTTTTTCTTATTTCGAACATCAGCAAATCCCCTTCTCGAGGCCTTTGGAAATGCAAAGACTGTTCGGAACAATAACAGTAGTCGATTTGGGAAGTTTGTGGAAATTCACTTCAATGAAAAGGTTAGTGTGATGTATAGTTTGGTGCATATGCACTGTGCATTTGTATTTCAGCTTATTTTTATTCTTACTATCTCACATTATTGTTATTATATTATATATTCCTTTTGCCAGAATGCAGTTGTGGGTGGATTCGTCTCCCATTACTTGTTGGAGAAGTCGAGGATTTGCATGCAAAGTAACGATGAGAGGAACTACCACATCTTCTACAGGCTGTGTGCTGGCGCATCTGAGGACATCAAGAAGAAGCTGCACCTGGACTCTCCAGACAGCTTCAGGGTCAGTAGGCTCAGATGACTGCTCACGTCTGGTCTGTATTGTGATATAAAAGAATTAGACAAATAATAATGAGCTTTTTGAAAGTGTGTGTGTGTGTGACAGTTCTGCAGTCGCCCACTAGACGTCACATGAGCTTTAGCGATGCCTCGATGTCTTCCCACGTGAAATACATTTTCTCTGAGCAACAAAATATTTCACTACTGAATTCTGTTACCATTGTGCAATTATCAACCCAGCAGAGGTTTAGTCAGCGAGCATAAGATCAATTATAACAGCACTTTATTTCTTCTGCACGCTCTACAGAGAGTGCTTAAAGGAACAACAAGCAGTTAAAGCTGTGACTTCAGATGTTTGTCATTGTATCGGGCTCCTGAGGTGACACACATATCAACAGAGACAATTACTTCATACAGTAGCTGTGTTGGCCGATAACAGAGCAAATATTTTCGATGATAAAAATCAATACAAATAGCCCCAGCAGATTTCCCACCAAGCCTGAAACGCACTTATACTACATCTGAGCTCAGTTTATCAAAATACTAATAACGTCTAAATGTTTTCCTCAACGATTTTTTCTTTGTTGCAGTACCTCAACCGAGGATGTACCAGATACTTTGCCTCTAAGGACTCGGATAAACAAATCATGCAGAACCGCAAGAGTCCCGAGGTAATGTCACACTCTGTTCTGGTGTCATCTCTTTGGATATTCATTTGAATTTCACTTTAGATTACACCTGCTGCATGACACAATTTATGTCAAGCATCAGTGGCAGAAAATATATTGTAACACAACACTTCCTTTGAAGTGTTCTTTGTTGGGTTGCAGATGTTTGATGAAACTTCTTTTAACTCCACTTTTCTATGTCAAAGTTCCCAGTTTCCCCTCATATTTGCTAGAATTACACCACATTGAATTAAAAAGCTATTTTATAGATGTCAGTTTTACAATGACACAATATACACATGTATATTAAATGGACATAACATACTTACTATGTGCTTGAATAATCTAAAACAGTGACTAATGACTTAACAACTACATTGTGTGTTATTAACATGTTTCTAATTAAGTGACTGTACATCTGTCTGTCCTTCCATGTGTTGCCGTTCTATGTAGGACAATAAGGTGATGTTTCTTGTTTTATCAGGGCTTTGTGTTCTCTGCTCTCTCTTCTGCGATTGTTTCGTCCTTTAAAGCAAACACTCTTCGGGTTTTCATGCCGGTGTTATAGTGCAAACGGGAAATAAGACAGCATGTTTCCTCTGCGGTGTGTTGTGGGTGTGAGATAGAATAATAAGCATGATTCTCATTCAATTTATTCAGCTTTATAGTTTCAATTATACTGCACAACACGAGGCTGCACAATCTCACACAATGACATTTTAATTGTTAGTGAACACGAAAAACGTGCAGGTAAACTATTATTAATACAACACATTTAGTTAAAACTATGCAGCTCTTTTTTAAAAAAATATGATGTGTGAATGCTTTTTTCTTAAGCTTTCATCTGTCCTTGGCCATTAGATTGTTTTTCATCATTTCTTTATAGATATAAATACGGAGCAGGGTTAGTTTGTGGGCTGGTGTGCTTGCTGTGTGGTGATGGTGGAGGCTCTTTACACGACTGATATATTTTTGATTGTTATTGTTACTTCCAATTCAGCTTGAATCAGATTTACTCAAAATGTAACAACTTTTATAAAACTGCTCAACGTTTGAACATAGATTCGTGTTTATGAAAAGCCTCTCGTTGGAGTAAATCATGATTGAAAGTGAATTCTTTCTGAAGAAACCGAATTTCTCTGTGATGTTTGCTCAGTTTCTAACTTTTTCATTTCTGTTGCAGCATTTGAAGGTCGGTGCTCTGCAGGACCCTCTTCTTGACGACCAGGGCGACTTCAACAGGATGTGCGTGGCCATGAAGAAGATTGGTCTGGACGACACTGAGAAGCTGGACCTGTTCAAGGTGGTTGCTGGTGTTCTGCATCTGGGTAACATTGACTTTGAAGAAACAGGCAGCTCCTCAGGTGACTAGAAACATTTTCACTATCACCGTTTATTTTTCTAGCTCTTATACAGCAATTCCAAAGAAAATGTAAATAAAATCCACAAAAACTATTTTATTTTGTTTTTTCAATAAGAGAAAAGTCAACAGAAGTGTCCCAGGTGTCAAACTTTAGCTGGACATTTCTTTAGGATTGTTTGTCAAATTGTATGTTTCAGGTGGCTGTATCCTCAAGAATCAGTCTGGCCAAAGTTTGGAGTACTGTGCTGATCTGCTGGGCCTCGATCAGGACGACCTGCGCGTCAGCCTCACAACAAGAGTGATGCTTACCACAGCAGGGGGCGCCAAAGGAACAGTTATCAAGTGAGCAAGATCACCGTTACTCTTCAAACCTCAGCGACTCTTTTGAAAATGTTTCTGTGGAGAGAAAATCATCATATTAAATTAATTATTCTCTTATTTTTTCAGAAACTATTTTTATGAAGGCACAGAGTTTATGACAGATCTGAAAATATCTTATTATGTGTAGAGAAGAATTAACCAGTAAATCAATACAGACACTGAACTGGCAGCTGTTACCATTATATTATCCTGCAGGTTTGAAGATTAATTTTTTTGAGCTTGTAAGTAGATGTTCTTATAAAGTTTTACAGACAAGTTTTAACACAACTTTTTGTACTGTTGTTTTTTCAGCTTAGGTAAAGTGTATTTATCCATAATTGGATCATGATGTCTTTCAGGCCAGAGATGACATGTTCGGAGGAAGATATCTTGTGATTCAACACTGCGCCTGTGTATTTTGGTGGTGTTGTGGTGTTTGAGTGATGGGGCCAGGTTTAGTAGATTAATATTTTAGAAGCGCCAGATGCTGGCCTGGCCTGGAAGTGTTTTCTCCACATAAATAATGCAGCCTTTGTGTGAGTAGGAAGGGGAGCATGGCTACACTACAGTAAAGGCACGGTGTCTGGGGAGCAGATGGAGCGAAGGGGGCATGGCTTTGTCATTAAACTCTAGACAGATCCACCCCACCGCCCTGTGGGGGTTCAGGGTTATAGGATGATGATGGTATCAGGGATGACTGGACTCGTGTGCATGTTAAAACTTTGTAACTGATACAAACTCATGTCAGTGAGATGAACTGTGAGGACCTCGTGTGTTTTCTAAGAATCCGAATGTTTATAATAGATAAAGGCTTATATTTTGAACACATTTTGAACACATAGCTTTATTTTCTTTCCTTTTATATAAAGGAAGGAAAATAAAGCTATCAAACGTGACCTCTCAGTGGTTTAGATTCACCTTCCTCCCAGATGGGACAGATGAGGTGAACTCTGGGTCACTGTGGATATGCACTTAACCCACACAGTCAACCTCTCTAAATATTTCAAAAGAAATGTTGCTGAAGTGCCATTAGAGAGCCCAGTACAGTTCAAGGTTCATATTTTAGTTTTAATACCTCTCTTTGGCTCAGAAATATTAAATGATTGCTTAACTTGACTATGGAGCCCAGAAGGTTAATAGAACTATGCAGAGAAAAGTGCCACATCATCACTACTAAACTTTTGCTTCCACATGAAAAGTGGGCTGATTAATGAAATACAAAATAAAAGAGGGAGTTTTGCATGTCCCAGATTGGGACTTTGTCTCACTGCTCCACTCTGTGCGCCCCCGCAGGGTGCCTCTGAAGGTGGAGCAAGCTAACAATGCCCGCGATGCCCTGGCCAAGGCGGTGTACAGCCGCCTCTTTGATCACGTGGTCAAACGAGTGAACCAGTGTTTCCCCTTCAAGACTTCCTCCAACTTCATCGGGGTGCTGGACATCGCTGGCTTCGGTAACGAGTCACAGTTTTCGTCCAAAACGCACAAATGAAAGCTGTGCTGGCAGATTTTGTCACTGGTTTGTTTGGAATTCTGTTTGAAGAGACTTGTCTGTGCATCGTGTTTCCTAATATAAGGATCCCAATGCCTGCACACACCTCATTACCGGGGTCCTCGCTTGGGAATTAATTTCCTTCATTGACAAAATTAAAACAGGCTTTGCCAAATCTTTCCTTGTGAGAATTAATTGAAATATGTCTTTTCTACTTTGCTGTTTTTCCCTCTTAGAGTATTTTGAGCATAACAGCTTCGAACAGTTCTGCATCAATTACTGCAATGAAAAACTGCAGCAGTTCTTCAACGAGCGTATTTTGAAAGAGGTGGGTGAGCAGCATGTGGCTTAAGGTGATTGTATGTGGTTTACTTCCTTTAACCCAGGGAAACCTGCCATACTGTGTCAGTCACGAGCCAAATTAAACTCCTTCAGTGGCTGGCGCACCGAGCTCTGCCATTGGCTCTTTATATATTTTCCCTCTCTCCATCTCTTCTGTGCACTCTCTTCTTAGATGTTGTTTCTCAAGGGACATGCTGAGGCTTGTTCCTTTTCTTATTTCTCATTACACTGGTCAACATAATATTTGTCTCCTGATAGTTGTTATGTTTTTTTGTTCTTGCTTTTGCTTTGAGGTGAATGATGTTCTGAAGCAGCAAAAATCATGTCAAATTTATAATAATGTTTGCAGGAGCAAGAACTGTATCAAAAGGAAGGGCTGGGCGTGAATGAAGTGCACTATGTTGACAACCAGGACTGCATAGGTACGTTTTCCTTTTTCTCCTGAAGCCTCACCCTGTGTGTAAGGAGTTTTTTTTTTCTCTGTGTGGACAGTTCATGATTTATCCGAAAAAGTCAGATCCGTACTACAATAGAGGAGACAAATGTAATGCAGGTCTTTGAACATATCTCCTGACACGACAGCTGACTTGAGATGGTTTCAGATCATCGAAATCAAAGGTTTATACTACATGTAGGAGTATACACCGTGACATTTCGTCAAAGTACAGACATTCCCCACATCACAAATGCACTGAGGCTGGTTGGAGTACGGCAGCTCACCCATGTGACGTTCATTTGAACCTTTTCTTGTCCTCAAAGCTACACCTCAGAAAAGCAAAACTACACCAGTCAGGGGGGCATAAGTATGACTTCTCTTTATCCAAGAAGCTGGCATATCCCCAAGTCTGAAGGGAGAAAGCATGATGGGTGAATGTGCGTTTTACAGCATCTTTCGTGCTGCGAGAAGCCGGAGACACGATATCCCCTCTGTTTTGTTTCGAGCTCAAACGAATCACCGAATTAATGGAATGAAGTAGTCAGCGTATCAAGGTGAATCAGTCTGATTTGTATTTCAAAGCCTGTGATTATTCAGGTGCGAGGTTAACTGACAGCCGTGAATAATGTTTATGACTTGCAAATGACCATTCGGGTTGGCCAATAATTCACTCATCAATCTCCAGGATTTATGCACAGGTGCTTGTTCAAGCAAATGTGTTCGGAGGTCCTTCACTATTAAATTATATTCCAAACACAGCGTGTCACATGAATAATTCAGCTATATGGCTAAATGAGCTGCCTGATGAGCATGTTTTGTGATTTGAATATTCACATCCTGAAACACTAAACAGTGGAAATTTGTAATAACTCTCATTTATTGGAGACTGAATGTTAAGTGACTTTGTAACTTCTGTGTTTTTGCCACTCTCGCCACCTCCTACTGTACCTCACCACTTCCTAAATACTTGGGATTCTTGTATTTTTGGTTTTGTCTCTAAAATGTGAAACTCGTGGATTAGAAACACTGTCAATTGGAAAAATTTGAAAATAGACAGACAGCAACAGCCCTGCAGTGAATTGGTATTGCTGCTTATACTGACGCTTTGGTGCATGTAGCAGAGCTTAATGTAACCAAACACGGCAATGTTCAGCCTGATAGAGAAATATTTCTTGTTTCCAGATCTGGTAGAGGCAAAGTTGGTGGGAATCCTGGACATTTTGGATGAGGAGAACCGTCTTCCTCAGCCCAGTGACCAACACTTCACGCTGGCTGTTCACGGCAAACATAAGGACCACTTCAGACTGACGGTCAGAGCTCTAAGCCTTATTCTGCTGTTGTTCTCTTTGTGCATTAAGGTCTTCTGTGAGCCAAGGGAGAATGTATTGGCACACTGGTTTTGTTATTGTGATAATTTTCCCTCGTGTAAATGCTGCGGTTGTTACAGGAGTTTCATGAATGACGCACAGTACCCGTACCTCCCTCTGTCTCTGTCTCTGTCGCCATTGTTTGTCATTCTGCTCATATCTTTGTGAGCATGAAATACTGTTAGAAGTTTAGCCCTGACACCAATTCAAGCTGCAGAGTAGAGGTGGTTGCATTAAAGGTTTGCACGTAGCAGCGTTTGTACTGGTTATTTCCTTGTAGACACATGAAGGCAAAGATGTTAAATAACTCTATATTTCATGGCAATACCTGATTTGCTTTCTTCCACTTAGGTTCCCAGGAAGTCGAAGTTGACCATTCACAGGAATCTGAGAGATGATGAGGGCTTCATTGTCCGCCACTTTGCTGGAGCAGTCTGCTATGAAACAGTAATTGTTGAGATAGATCTTTTTATACTGTTTGACTGTCGGGATGCGTGGTATACCCAAAATTCTGCACCATTTAAGCTTTATTTAAGATTTAAGGTTAAATATCTGGAACGAAGGACTGAAACATTCTTGATGTGTATAGAAATTAGGGACATACCTTATGTATAAAAGTCTAAAAGTGCCATAAATGAATGTATGCATTCGTGCATACCGTCCACAGACTCGGTTTGTGGAGAAGAATAATGATGCCCTCCACATGTCCCTGGAGAGCTTGGTGTGTGAATCAAAAGACAAATTTGTTCGAGAGCTGTTCGAGAACTCCAGCACCACCAAGGACTCCAAACACAAGGCGGGCAAACTCGGCTTCATCAGTGTTGGCAACAAATTCAAGGTTAGAGGGACATTATTTATTTATTATTTAATGTTTGACAAAGTCCCTGAACAGAACTACGCCTGAGTAAAACCTCCTCATCTTTACTTCATGATAGTACTTTTTAATTTCATTATTCCAAACAATAATAAGCAAATAATGCAGCGATGAATCAACTGAATTTGTTTTCTCAGAGACGTGTGAATTGCTACTTGACCTGCTTTATTTAAATGTATACACACAAACAACTCATCTGAATCAGAGAGAGACTAACTGTATTGTTTCTTGTCCAAATAAAAAAAATAAAAAGGCAATTAAGTATGTACGTATAGATGTAGAGTTTTAAATACATGTTTGCTTATATATGTAAAAAGCTGTTTAATACATAACAGTTTAGACAGTTTAACAGTTTAGATTTCCTCCAGTCTCTAAACTCTTTTCGCTGAGAAAACCTTTCTTGGTGGATAAAGCTGGATAAAGTCAGCTCGAGGTATAATAGAGATAAGTTAGAAAACAGAAGGAGCAGGAAAAACGAGGAGAGAAAGAAAGAGACACAGATGAGAAACCCCATCTTGAGTGAGCCATAGGTACACAGCTTTCAACAGCATGTTTCAGTTCAACCCCCCCAAAAAATCCATCAGCGGCTTATTTTAGTATTTATCATTACTCACTTCAGTGTTTTGAAGCCGACCGTTTCCATCAAATGCTATAAATAACGTTTCTGCACCATCTGAAAACCATCTTTTCTCACATATGAGGCTGCTTGTTTGCATGTGAATCGTCCTTTGCATGTTGTAAACTGCCCTCACCTGTGAACCTGGACGTGTCTGTCTTGGCAGACATAAACACAACCAAACATTTGTCCTGTCTCCTTCCACACTCAGACTCAGTTGAACTTGTTGCTGGAGAAGCTTCGCAGCACAGTGAGTAAAAATGTCCCATTTTAGTTTAATGATATAAGTATTTTGTGTTTGGGTATAATAACATGGAAGCACCGTGCAGAGGCAGGTCCCGTTTTCCTGAGTTATCCTTGTATGTGCAGGGCTCAAGTTTTATCCGCTGTGTGAAACCCAACCTGAAGATGGTCAGCCATCAGTTTGAAGGAGCTCTAATTCTCTCACAGCTGCAGTGCTCAGGTACGTCAAAAACGGTTCTTTTCATTATTATCTTATCACACATATTAGACAGTGATGAGATTCTTTAAGAATGGCGTCTGCCTTATTTAGACAAACACGTTTCAGCTTGATGTCCGTTCACCTAACAGTACTATAATAAACCTTAACATGCGATGTCAATCGTTGGTCTCGGTTAGGGATGGTGTCGGTGTTGGACCTGATGCAGGGAGGTTTCCCCTCCAGAGCCCCCTTCCACGAGCTGTACAACATGTACAAAGAGTACATGCCGGAAAAACTTGTGCGGCTGAATCCACGGCTCTTCTGTAAGGTGGGATTACGTAACTTAGAGCGTTTTCTGCCTCACTGGAGAAACACTAAGTGCACTGTTGTCTTTACATAACAATGTAATCTGCTTAATAGAGCCTATAGCCGTTAGTCTCACTGGTCTGTTGAGGAAATGCTTAACTAATATCAACATTTCTGCCACGTATACAAAATTGCTGTGCCACTGAATGTGAATGTTGTTCCTCTGTAGGCTTTGTTCAAGGCCCTGGGACTGAATGACAATGATTTTAAATTTGGACTGACCAGAGTGTTTTTCCGCCCTGGAAAGGTACAGTGACGAATCCATCGCCCCCTTAATATCCCCTACAGTGTAAGTATCGCATCTTAATTTGTGACTGTGTTCATCAGTTTGCTGAGTTCGACCAAATCATGAAGTCCGATCCCGACCACCTCGCAGAGCTGCTGGAGAAAGTCAACAAGTGGCTGATGTGCAGCCGCTGGAAGAAGGTCCAGTGGTGCTGCCTGTCTGTCATCAAACGTACGTCGAATCTGCTTCAAACATATCAACACAAGTTTTTACAAAGAGTTGAGAAATTCTTCCCGTTGTTCATATAAGGAGCATTATTTGTTAGTGTATTTTATAACCTGTAAACATGATTTTAGGCCTTTATGACTTCATGCGACATACCAGTAGGTCTGAGTCATTTCTTTCTGGTAGACAAGTGATAAAAGCAGTTCTGGCAACAAACCCCTCTGACAAATAATGCACATCTTATAGAGCACATCTCATCAACCCGGGAAATAGACGTCTTCACAAAAATGTCAAAACTGAATAATTGATGAGAAACGCATCAGCACAACTTCTTTTTGTTAGTTAAGCTATTTTACTTTCCAGTGAATGATTGTTGGACGCTTTATTTCCTCGCATGTTATTGTACAGCTGTGATGGCTCTACTAAATCATATTTCACACCTTTCCGTCTGAATATTGAAAGCAGCAGCCTCTAGCGCTACTCTAAAAGCTGTTCACTGAACCATGACGCTATCTGCTAAGTTATTGATTTCCACCATTTAACAAAGTGCACACTGGCTCCTGCTTATTTGTGAAAAGCTTTAAATGTAATGACGTTAAAGTAACGTGAATATAGCCTCTACTTGACCACACATGTCAAATGTTTTTAGTTAGCACCGTGTCGTGGCTGCATAAATACAGTACCTGTATCATACTTTCAGCTTATTTTTGATAAATTGTTTCCTGGAATTTGTTGAATTATCCTGCGCTTGAGAACAACTATAGAAATTACAGGTGAAATGCAATTATTTCAAGCTGTGCAAGTGCATTATGAATGAGTATGTAGTTTTCAGTAGTTAGTTTGTGTCCTTTTGTTTTCCAGTCAGGAACAAGATGAGTTACAGAGCTTTGGCGTGCATTAAGATTCAGAAGACTGTCCGCATGTGGTTGTGTAAGAAGAAGCATAAGCCACGGTGAGTCCATTTCTGCGTCTTGTACTGCATTCACACACGAACACACACACTCTTTCTCACTCACACAGATGCATCATTTTTTTACCATTTTGTGTTTGGGCCTTTTTTCTTTCACTCCGTCGTCTCTTGCTCAAGCTTTTATATTTAAACAGATTCGTGCTTGGTGGGTTTTGATGGCTTTCCCACACACTGCATTTAGGAGGTCAAATCAATGGGAGAAATGATGTCTCACTGTAGTGCTTTGGGAAACATAGCATGTCTCGCCGCACCGGGTTGCTTTAGGAAAAATGGCTCTGGTAATAGCAGCCGTCCAAATGATGAGTTGTCAGATTCTGATTGTGAATGGCAGCATGTGTATTAATGCATGTGGAAGTGTTTTATTCTAGCATACACACATATTTCAATATGAAGGGTGCATACCTGATATCAATGTATAAAAGGAGAAAAAGGGCCTGTTTGAATGTAAAAGGCAGAACTCATGTGCAATGGCAGTAAAATATCTTTCTGGGGGAAATAGATAAGAGTAGTAGCTATGAGGTGGAGTGAAATTGCTCATGAATGGGCATGACTGTAGAGGAGTGAGTGAAACTAAAAACATTCAGTGTTACTTTAATAAAATATAAAACATTTTTGCCAGCTGAAGCCAAAAATAACACCTCTGATGGACGGCATTGCAGCTAATGAGTATTAAATGTTTGACAGGGAGTCCTAACAATTTCAGGACATAAGGTTTGACCTTTTTATAAATTGAATTTCATCTAATTAATGCACCCATTGCCCTAAATCACTTGTGTTTGTTTCCTGTCTTAAATTAATGTACAGTTAAAAAAAAACTTTCCTGTATCTCTCCTCTCGTAGCATTGATGGCATGGTGAAGGTTCAAAACCTGCGGAAACACATGGAGCGGTTCAACGAGGTGGTGAACGGGCTGAAGGAGGGCAAACAGGAGATGGCCAAACAGGCTCAGGAGTTAGCCACCTCCATAAACACTCTGTTAGCCAAGATAAAGGTGATGCACGTGAAACACACTGCTGTAGGCCCGGGCAATGTTTTTCAGATCTCATACCCTGCTTCACATTTGCACCCGTAGCTCGTCGGCACAGCACAGTCTTCCTCTGTTGTACACTATTCCACTTCCTAAGCGTGCCGTGCCCTTTGCCCAGTCTTTCTCTCAGGATCAATAGTTTCACCTCAGGATAAAAAGTGGAGCAGGGTGTAGAAGAACTCTGCTCTCCAATAATTTCATTAAGTGAGGCAGTTTTGCTGAATCATCGAACTCGGTTAGTGAGATGCTAATGAATGAATGCACCCCGTGCGCTAAGCACTTACCTCCAGTTACAGCAAACCGTCGCAAACAAATCCATATGCTACTGAATTACAGTACAGTGATGCTCTTCTTGAGATGTACTCTGTAGTTACCCGTATGTCGGTTTCTCCTGATTGACACTGAAGCATCGCTGACCTCTTACCCTTCTTTTCCCCCGTACCCCAGTCTGACACTTCCCTTACTTTCTCCTGTTAGCCTATTAGCAGCCCCACTGTCAACACTCATGCCACTCGGGGTGCTTAGAAATGGCTCATGGCACGGCGCCTCTGAGTGAATAATTCATGAGATGCCAATGGCTGTCATTCAGACCGCTGTACGTTGGGAACAAGACCTTGTCATCTTCTCTCCCGGTGTCTCTGGTAGAGAATCCCTCTAATGAATCTCCACAATATGGCGACCTTTTCTCCCCCTGCTGATTGTCTGACAAGTTTAGTGGGTAATTGAGCATCGTTGGCGTGGTGCGCTGTGTGACAGAGCAGTGTCAGTCAGCGTCTCCCCGTTTTGCCACATGGGAGAATTTTCCAAAAGACTCTGTGAGACCTCCTCAATTTAGTTCTTGTCCAGATTGATATTTGGAAAAGGGCCAAATTTTATTCCAGCAAAGCCAGGATGCATGGGAAAAACCTTCATCGCTTGTTATTGTTAATAAATGGCAGCAGTAATAGTGGTCAAAGAAACCCTTGGCTTCGCACACATCTGAAGCCTGAGGCCCATCATGGATGAAACATTTGGATAAACGAATAAAAACTAGCTCTTCATTTTATGACCTGCCACTCTAATCCTTTGTGTTGATGCCCAGGCCACAGTCATGACCTGGAAGGAGATTGACACGGAGTATCAGCAACTGGTGAAACGCTCAGAGCGGCTGCTGTCATCCATGCAAGAGAAGAAGCAGCAGGAGGAGGAGAGCGAGAGGCTAAAGCACATTGAGGAGGAGATGGAGAAAGAGCGGAAGAGGCGGGAGAAGGAAGAGCAACGGCGCAAGCAGGAAGAGGAGGACAGAAGACTGTGGGTGATAGCAAGGGGAAGATGTTCTGTACAAATGTTCTGTCAGACTTCTCTCAGTAAAGATTTCTGTTCTGCTGATGTTTTAGGAAAGCAGAGATGGAGCTGAAGCGGAAGCAGGATGAGGAGGACAGAAAGAGGAGAGAGAAGGAGGAGAAAGTTATACAGGTTTGGACTATGGCCAGTGTGTCGTTTCACTGTTGTACTTTCTTGCTGAATGCTGTGGACCCAACAAACCCAATGAATACTGTAGAAGATGACGTACAATGTTCCACTTTTGTTAGATTATCTTAATTTGATGTGCAAATGTTAATAAATGCACCACATTGTCTTCTAAGCTTCATGTTTACCACAAACTAGGGTCGCCCTTGTAGTGAGCCTGTCTGTGAATTATTATGGTTTCTACCTGTGTCAAGGTTAAATGCATAAAATAAAGGAGCAATGTTCAGGGTTTACCGCAGAACCCTGACTTACTGGAATATAGATCAGGTACCAAATGGCAATCACACTAAAGCAGATGCCTAGGTAATGAATTTATAAAGCAACAGAAAATTAATATACAGCTATTTTATATATCAAAGATCTGCTGCTTCCAGCTTCTGGAATATGTCAGACAGTGCTGGATGTCCAACAGAATGTGCAGTATTTAAGACATCATGTACGTCAGATGAATATTTTCACTGTCTCCTGACATTTTATTCGAGGTTATTTCATTAGTTATAAAATAATCTCTATATAAAGGAGCACAAACAACGAATTCTAATGATTAATCACAGCTAAAATGAAACCAGTCACACAATGCAAATGGAAAACTACATATACAGTATGCGAGGGAACTACATGTCATGTATTAATCTCAGAGGCCAAACATTTGCATACTGTAATGTTTTTCCTTCTAGCTTTGAGACAGTTGACACCAGGTTGTCATAAGCCAGATGTCTTAGGAGACTTTTCACAAAGTTTGTTTATCCACAGCTCTGAAACTCAAAGCTGCAGCAGTAAACACAAAGTGTGTGTTTTCGGTGCGAAGCGCTGTGTCCAGGTTTCTCCACACTATGTATCATTAAAACTTGATTTACAGTCTATTATCCAGTCTCTACAGTATTTACAGACACCTCTTGATTGGAATCTTTATGTTTGTTATTTGTCACGAGGTCTTATTTTTCTGTTCAGTAAAGTGCAAAAGGCAAACGTGTCATTTGAATTTTGGTCAAACCTATTCAAATGTCGGTGTTCAGGGTTTGTTTGTTGTGTCCCCTCTTGTGTCTAGACAAATGCCAACTAAAGCTTTATTACCGGTTCCACAATGTGGATAAATAGGACTAATCGGGCTTGTGCAGAGCAGAGCCGTCTGAGACACGGGCCAGAATAAGTATTTAGACAGGATCTAGGTTTATGTGGATTTTTTTAAGTCACATTAAAAGTAGATCTATGGTGTGTGTTTGTGTGCGTTTACAGGCAGAGTTCGAAGTCCAGCTGGCTCTGGAGCGCGAAGAGCAAGTCCAGCGCGCCACCGTACTGGAGCAGGAGAGAAGAGATCGAGAGTTGGCCATGAGAATCGCCCAGAGCGAGGCGGAGCTCATCACTGAGGAGGGGCAGATGGACGCGAGCCTGCGAAGGTATTCTATGTGTGAACGTGATGCACGCATTTGCATGGTACACACAGCGCTGAACGAGCAGTGTTGACTTCTGTGTGTGTGTGTGTGTTCTCTCAGCAATGAGTTTGTTTCAGATCTTCCTATCTCTACATCTTCAGCAAGAGCCATGTAAGATATCAGCGTCACTGCCCATCTCCAAGCGTATCTAACGCCCACAATAATCAGCCGCCCCCCCCTTAGCTGTCTGTTTCACTCTCTGTCATAGTTCTACATCTTTTCCCCAACAGAGACGCACAGTCATACCAGCAATGCAAAGCCAACATGCCAGTCAAATTCAGATGTACTGAATGTGTAGCGTGAATCATGGGATGAGCCTTTTTTGATCATAATTAACGTGTGATCGCCGGTTTCTCAGGGAGGAAGCTGGCGCTGCAAACCAGAATGTGCAGCATGTGATCTCTTTGTTTCGCGGGTCTTAATTGGCTCTGCGTGAGTCTGCGGTGGTTAAAACCTGTGTCAGTTGCACACAAGCTCGACGATCTGTGCACTACCACTCATTTTCAGTATTCACCTCATGTATAAGGTATTATTATAAATTATGGACTACTTAATAGCAGTCTAATAATCTCAGTACCATGAGTTGTTTTAGTTCTTGGGGAAGATAAAATACTGTAGCTACTGGAAGATACCGTATTTATCACTTGACAACAACTCAATATTATCTTTTTCTTTAACACTGTGATAAAATATGTCAGACATAATATGTCACAGACACAAAAATAGCCATAGATGTTTTTTACATTTTATTCAGTATAAGTAATAATTGTGACACCTCAAAGTATTGAAATGTCTTCTTGTGGCTCGTATCACATCATCCTCCAATATTTAATGAAACATAAGCATTCACAAAGAAATTATAAATGAATTAATAAAACACTTCATTTAGTTTTTTTTATGGAAACTACAGTAGAGTAACAATAAACACATTTTTAGTGCAACATAAAACGTTTTTTGTAATATTCTCAACCACTAATTGACTCGGCAGTTTCACCCGGAAAGAATGAGACGAACGATCAGGACAGGTTGTACAATAGAAGTGGTACAAGTACTGGTCCTAATATGTTTAGCTGGTAATTCACAATTCCACACAGCTCCAGTGTATCATACAACTGCTCACTTCATTCTCCTAAAACTCAATTGAGATTCTTTCCTCTGACATTGAACTCCCTCCACCCTGCTCTGTGTTTAGAGCAAGGGGGAGTCCTCTCAAAGGCTGTACCGGTTCTATGAGGTCTGTTGAGCGCAGAATAACATTTGATCCAATAGTCTTTAATCTGATCAGTCTTGGCTCAGGCATCCAGGGGCCACATTGCATGCGTCTCCCACTATGCCTGTGCATCAGCTGATCCCTGGCGTCCAAAAGGAGATGCGTAGGAAGAAAGTAGCTCCGAGGGCCACGTGTGTGGCATGTGGAAATGCATTCGACTGGCTGGCATTGCTGGCAGAGTGGCTGAATCACAAACCCCAGCCTTCATCCGCCTCCCTCCTAGTCCAACCATTTATTTTCTGTTTACCTACAGCACAAAATAAAGCCACTTCCTTGCTATCGCTTCACTTCCACTTCTTTTTTTCCTGCCTGCAGCCGACGTAAAAGCGTCAGCCCTGTTCATCATCTTAACAGTGGCACATGTCAGAGCCAGAATCGGTTTCATCTTTCCAGTCGGGATGAATTATAAATGGTGATGGTAATCTGGCTAATGAATCATACATCAGTAATCCTCCACTCTGAGGCATTAGCAGCTCTGGCAACTGTAAATAGAGGAGGTAAATCCTTTGTGTTATTGAATTAGCAGCCTCATCTCAGCAGGGAACCTGGAGACATGTCTGACATGAGCTTACACGTCCTGCAGCGGTTGTTCGAGCAGCTGAAACTCCGCGCCATCACGTTTGATTCATATATTGAAATTCTGCATTCATACACCTTGTGCTTCTTAGTTGATTACACAGTGCTGCTAACAAACACCTGGCAAAAAGACGTGACATATTTGACACAAGCTTCGCATAATGTTGGGTTGAGCTGAAACAGTAGGCACGAAAGAAACTACACGTTTGTCTTCCTAAGCCCTAATCTCCGTTACTCCAATGATGTCACACTCGCTGAAGCTGTCTGCATACCTTTTTGCTTTTTTCTCACACTCACCCACGCTTGTCTGTCCCTCGACACAGAGGTCCTCAGGTACAGGCAAACAAAGCTGCTTCTGGCGTGAAAAAGTACGACCTCAGCAAGTGGAAGTATGCTGAGCTGCGAGATGTCATCAACACTTCCTGTGGTGAGAAATCCCCCCCCCCCCAAAAAAAACACCCAAGTTTAGTGTGATGCCACCTCAAACACAGCATAGTTAGTGTGTGCACTGAAACCAGTCAGCCAACCAGTTTGACCAGCAGGAAAACGCCACACATAGTTTTCCATCTGCACTCTGGCGTTTTTCTCACAGTAATTTCCAGAGTAGCCAAAGTGGTTGCCTAAAAGCTGAAGCTGCAGCTGTACAGAGCGTAGACACAAGATGTCCTGCATACAAAAAACCAAAAGACCGAGGTGAGCATGTTCCCACAGCTGCTCCAGCTCATCAGCATGCGTTTTAGTGGTGGAAAGAGGAAATTATCACCATTATGGAGGATGGCAGACTTCTGCCCTTCCTAGTGATTCCCAGCCAACCCCCACTCCTCAGCATAAAGAGCAGATGACTTTCTACAGGCTCCCTCGCTGATGCCTTTATAATTGCCACTGTATACAGTAGTCTGATCAGTATTAGAGACTCTGATGTCCCCTGTGGGATACCAAGGACATCTGGCTAATTTGTG
>JAUMHF010000014.1:8342878-8407791 GCA_032359275.1 Microctenopoma steveboyesi | reverse complement strand
ATCTGCAGATAGATTTTTTTCATGTTTCATGTTTATAGTAATATCTCGTCTCATCGTATGAGTGCTCACTGGCGACTTGTTGTGTGGTCAGATATCGAGCTGCTGGCCGCCTGCAGAGAGGAGTTCCACCGCCGTCTAAAGGTCTATCACGCATGGAAGTCCAAGAACAAGAAGCGCAACGACGACGGGAGTGATCAAAGAGCTCCTAAATGTGTCACTGATTATGGTCAGTAGAGAAACTGTGCTGTTACCCTGTAGCACTAAGGCTTCACGTGTGTAACACTAGTCCTCCACAGATTTGGTTACATGTGACGAGTTTCTTTTCATTCTCTCTGCTCACTTTCATTGTCAGGAAATAATGACCTGCACACACACTCACTCACACACTCACACACAAACACACAACCTGTCTACGTTTTCTAACATTCTATTAACCAATGAAACACCAAGGCGTAAAAATGCAGCCACCCTCTGCCTGGCTCTGTCAGAAATATTTGTTCTAATTAGAAAGTAACTGCCAGCCATGCTTTGTCGGGTTCAGCAGCTCCTAGTGTGACACTCACAACTCTGAATCTAGGCACGGTCTGCCACGAGCACAATGTGTTTTAGTTGCTGGATCTGTGATCTGCATTTACTTTCCTTTTCATCTAAACAAAACAAATATTAAGTTTGATAGGGAATGGGGACGTAGGATTCACAGATGCCTCTACTTCCACTATATTTACGTGCCTTTTGCTTTTGATGTGATCGCTCCTGAAAGCCAGACCTGATGCAGCAGGGGTCTAAAGGCTGCTGTACCTGGCTTTTCCATGAGACATTTCGTCTGTTTTGAAAGCTTCATACTTTGTTTTCTGCCCCACTGAGTATGTTTTCTGGTCCAAGACGAAACATAAGCCCTATTCAGCCGCATTTACTAAAATCCAACTGATGTTCTGTTGTCACACCGGTGAAATGATAACCCCCATGCTCTTAAATCATACAATAATGTTGTGAATATTATATAATTTGTCACTTTGTGCCTCTGCAGCTGAACAGAATCCAGCTCCTCCAATGACAGCCCAGCACCAAGAAGTGGCCATGAACCGTCAACAACGATATTTCCGCATTCCTTTTATCCGTCCGGCGGACCAGTACAAGGACCCCCAGAATAAGAAGAAAGGCTGGTGGTACGCCCACTTTGACGGGCCCTGGATTGCCAGACAGATGGAGCTTCATCCAGACAAGCGTCCCATTGTCTTGGTCGCAGGTTTGTCAGCAGCGTTTGCTTTTTGTTATAGTGTATTAATGACAAATAATATGTGATAATAATTCAATTTACATAGTTTATTTACAGTTATCAATTGATAATCAAATCTACTGGTTTCCAACCTCTTTGATCTGGAGTCTACTTGACACTTCACATCACTGATTTTTATATTCTTAAGAATTGGGAGTAGTTCAAACGAGGAAGGTTTTGTATTTGCAGATTCAGATGTTCAGGATTTTAAGACTTAAATTGTAAATTTTAAACGGATTAAACAAATTATTACATTTGAGACACCTTTGCTTAATAGATTACTGAAATATGTTAATTAATTAATGTTGTTAATTGTTATAAGCAAAATTGTTATAGTGTGTTTTCTTCTGCTCATCTAATTGTTTCAGTAATACTTTAGTAAGTAGCTTTAAATTCAGATTCCTGTTTAGTCTTGTGCACATAAGCATGTACACATGCATCGTAGGTAAAGGTCTGTCCTCATCCCTCCATCTCTCAGGCAAAGACGACATGGAGATGTGCGAGCTGAGTCTGGAGGAGACCGGTCTGACGAGGAAAAGGGGGGCAGAGATCCTGCCCAGGCAGTTTGAAGAGATCTGGGAACGCTGTGATGGAATTCAGTACCTCAAGGAAGCCATTGAGAACAAGCAGGCCCGTCCGACGTATGCTACCGCTATGCTTCAGAGTCTCCTCAAGTGAACCAGCGTAAATTAAATGCGGCGCCATGAGACATGACACTGATACAGACACACACACACACACTCACACATCACAGACCGCACAGGTAACCACAGGGAACGAGGCTTTTTATACTTACTGTGGGCACTGAATCTCTTTGTTGTAACCAGCTGTATGTTGTTTTATTTCACACTTTATTATAATTTTCTCCGTCTATACTTCAATGCAATATCACACTGTGAGGCCTTAAAATGAAATATCACTGCACAGCACCGTCAAAGTCTTAACTGGTGTGCATACCGTAGCTAGAAACCTGAAACCTTAATGATCTGAAATTGGGACTACAAATTAGACTTTCAGAGTCATGTCTCTCCAATTGTTATGCTGGTCATATGAATATTAAAACATCCAGTGTCTAATTTCATCAGATTGAATTGTGTCATTCTCATATTTTAATAAAGTTTTAAATGTGACAATCATGCATAGAAGGAAGATGACAGAAAATCTCATATTCATGATGAAAATATAATACTCAAATGAGTCATTGTTTGTCAAATGGACCAAAAGTTGTGTGGTTGATTTTTTTTTGTCATTTTTATCACTTCTCATGAACCAGTTTTGGGAGAAATGTATGGAAGAAGTGTTGTTACCATCGGAGACAGGGTTGGAGAGCCACAGCCCTGCACTCAAAGCTTCTGAGTAGCTGCAGAAACCTGATCCAGGTAGTCTAGGACCAGGGTTAATCATCCCCGCCTTAGATGGTGATAATCAATTCTTCACTCCTGATCCAAGACATTTGTTTCTCTTTATCTGCCCGCTTTGTTACTGTCTATTCAGTTCTTTTGAAGACTGGTGAAATGCTTAGAAGAGGAACATTTTTTATCATTACTTAGGTATTTGATATGCAATAAGGGAAATGTGGACGTTTGTTTTCACGCTTGCTGTTGTCTCTGTGGGTTCGGGGTGGTTTTACAGACATAAACTGTAATTTGTGTGTGTTTTGTGTGTCTATCTAATATTTTATTAGGTTGGTTATGTGACTTGTGTTGGTTAGGTCAGGTACAGTACTTTGGCCTTTGCGCTGGAGTAGTGTGGAAAATAAATGTATGCCTCCGTGTTGCTGTTCAGGTACAAACATAGTAACACAGCTGTCAGTGGTCAGTGCTCTGTAAATGAATCTGACATCCTGTCGGTTAATACCAGCTAACGAGATTAGTGTGTAGATTAATTAAACAACAAAGGCTAATGTACCGATGATGTCGTCACTAAGCTGAGCTTCTCGTCAATTAAGCAATCAACTGGATTAAACCATGCGTGTCCCACTCTTAAAAGCATCACGTGAAAAAGTTTGACTTGCACAAAACAGACCTATAATGTTGAAATAAAACTATTAAAAAAGTACGTGGATCTGTTTCAGGTTTTTTGCTGTAAGGCAACAAAGTGTGACGATGAAAACAAGGTATTGTAATACATCCATCACCTGGGAATAAAACCACTGTTTCCATACAAAAGCACAGACTTTAAGATAATTTATTTATTACTAAGGCCACTATTTGCTGCTCAGAAAGCTTAAGAATCTGATACTCTAACGCCAATCATTCTGCAGAAGCTTGCCTTACTCATAATCATACTGTTGAATGACAGCAACCAAAACTGCAGCCACATATAAAAAATGCATTTTTATATCTGTAAAACAAATCATATGCTGAGCAGCTGCTGGCTGCACTAGTGAGCGAGTTACACTACATATTAAACGCATACCTGTCTATCACACAGTGTTGCCTCCAGGCAGCAAACCTACATGTTTTGAAATATTTCAAATAATTAATTTGTTAACAAATGTTAAAAAATCATTTGCTTTACTAATTACTGGATGTGAAAAATATTTGAGGGGGAGTTAGGGATATTTTTTTAGAGGAGAGATGAATGTCAACCACCAGTACATCATGCCGTGAAAGAATCTAAAAATAATCCTTAAAGGTGATGTAACGTGGGGCAAGCACTCTGTTCGTTATTTCAGTCTCCTTCCCACATTATTAGACCAACCAGTGACATTAAATTTACAGTAGGTGACTGTATGTTGAGGAAGCAGCACGGTGCAATAAAGGGTTGATGTCTCTTTATATTATGAAGTATTGTTTACATGTTTTGAGAGCTTTGTAGTAAATCAATAACCAATATCATTTAGGAAGTGAGTAAACATTTTATTGATTATTATTCATTGCACACACTGTTCACATAACCTTCCTCAAAGGTTTTTTCAGTAAAGTAAAAGTAAAACGAAACACTTGTTTTGTTTTGGTTTTTGCAAAAAATATTTTATTCTTTGCATTTAAGTGTAAAATGTGTACAAAAAAAACTGTTTAATTATGATTAGTGGGAAATGTTTTGTTTAGGACAATTGGACACAGAGCATAGCAGCCAATATATTAATCTGTCAAAGTCAACCACTTATACATTCATTATTTTTTTGGGAAACATCTGTGTTTAAGAGTAGCATTAATATAAACATTTTTTCATCTAAGCGTAAGATACCACCACGTGTATCAGTTTGCTAATAATAAATACCTCATTGTGAGGAAAGAACAACCTTTGCCAAGGGTATACAGGAAATGTTCCTACCGTTCCATATATAAAATAAATATTAGGTTCCACACAACCTAAGTCCACCTTAAGATTCATAGATCTGTCTAACAAGACACTTCCATTACTATGAACACATAATCTCAATCACTGCTCTACTGTTCCTGCATTTCTCATGCATCGGTGTATTTAACAGTGACATTCCTCTCCGCAGTGTCCTCAGATGAACAGGGTGTGACTAAAGGACAGTCACTTCAAAACATTCATTGTCTGACGCCCTTAGTAGACAACGTGTTCTGTAGTCACTGGGTAGCCGCCACGTCTAGAAAAGACAAGAGGGAAAATGAAAAGGAGGTCATAATTTAAATGTTTATGTCATTTCATTTTTTGCTCTTGTACATCACAGAAGCCTTGATCTCCAAAATTTTAGGTTAGAATTTCATATTTTCCTACAATTTACATGCACAAAGGTCAACAGTGATTTGGTTTATGGGTTACATAGATCATTAGGAAGGGCAGCATGCACAGACATTTTACCTTTGTGTGCATCGAACAGCTGTAAAACGTTAGACCATGAAATACAATGTTATTTAGAAAGAATACCAGATATTTGAAGTGTTTACACTGCATAACAACAGATATGTTTACTTATATTTAGTGTGTTTGAATCGCGGTTCTCACCTCGTGTTGTGGAATACAGTGATGGAAGTCCACTATTTCTGAGACTAACTTTTCTGATCTTGTTGTGTAGAGTTTTCTGGGGATCTGTGGAGACAGAGCAGGCTTCATTAGCGTCCTTCATTAATGCAATGGTCGTTCCCGAGGAACTTCGAGTAGGTAAACAATCACAACTGCAAGAAAGTACCAGCTACAAGCCAAGAGTTAAACAGCTTTTACTTCACAGACTGGCGTTCTAGTGATCTAATGAGATCCAACAAAGCAGCTCTGCCATAAATTATACTTATTTGTTTGTGTTACAATTATACTGTGTTGTGTATCAGAAAGGTCTACTGTATGTTGACCTCTGAGGTCGTAGTGGGTGGTGTTAAACGGAAGTTCATTACATTAAGAGGTGTTTCTAAGGTTTCGTTGCCTCATTTTTGTAAATATTAGTAACACATCTCCATTAGATGTATTGCAGTATGAGTCCACCACCGATGATGACCTCAGGACAGTCACCTTTCTGACGGCTTCAACAAAGATTGAGAAATGCTAACCTTGTAAAAGTAGAATTCATGGTAGAGTTGCTGTATTTGCTTTTATTAGATTGTACAGGTGCATCTAACCAAATTGGCAGGTGAGTATACAGTACATTTAATTACCATTACTAAACAGAACACAGAACAGATTCAAAGGACGTCTAGATAACAGCAACATTTTTGATGGTAGCTATAAAATTTCAAAAACAAAACCACGTGGTATGGAGGATTATCAGAAAGTTGTTAGAACCGTTAGTTTGTAGTTTAAGGTTTGAGGTTAGTCATTTAGTTTAGTCACTTGTGCTGTACGGCACAGTGTACCTCAATACTCAGATGTATGTTTTCAATTGAGGCAAAATGTTCTTGCTCGGACTGTTGCGACTGGGAAGAAGCCGAACTTGAAGAACACGGTAATGTAGACACTTGAGTTAAGACACCGTCATCGTTCTCAAATAGTGGGTTCACCCTCAAACTATTCTCAAAGGCATAAGGAGCAAGAGCGTGCCTACGATGTAAAGGAGACCAGGAAGTGAATGGAAAATAAAACAACAGAAAAAACCCGTTGAATGACAGAAATGCTTGTACTTACACCAAAGTTACAGCCCTTTTGGTCTTTATACATTTCTTGTTAATAAAGATCAAAATGCCAATAATGGCACAAACAAGGCAGAAGCATCCCACGAGGCAGGTTATAATTATGGAAGGGTCTATGGGTATAGACACCAGCTCATTGCAGCGTTCTCCATGGTAGTGCCAGTATTTACCCACAGGGCACCTGAAACACAGGACAAGATAATACACTCTCAAAGTCTTTGATAAAAGAAAATTAACATCAAACCTGTATAGTTATTACTTCTACTGTAAATCTGTAAACAGCAACAACCAATAGATACATGAATATATCCATAGAGATATTTACAATTCACAGTCATCTGAATGAGTTCAAGTCAAATAAAGTTTATCCTGTAGGATTTTTATAACTGGATGATTCCTGCCTCTACATCCAGATTTTAAATGGATGTATTAGACTGTGGAGGTAAGACCATGTCTTTTTCATAATCACTTTTAAAGCGATTGAATTAGTAGCTGCTAACCAGTAATAAAATGTTTTTTACTTAATAAAAAAAGTCAGCACCCACATTTCTAATTTTTTCATGAATGCACCATGAAGCAAAATTCTTCATTACATTTCCCTCTAATGTGTCTGAAATACACCTTCTCCTGTTAGAAAGACTAAATCTTTACACCAGCTTTACAACATTGCTCATGCTTTCTTTCATTTGTCACCTTGCATTTACCTGCAAGTGGCTCCGTGCCCTGGAATTATTTCACACAGGCCTCCGTTCAGGCAGTAGGTTGGCTGCGATGTGCAGGTGCTTTGACAGGGCAGACCAGCCACTGTGCTGTAACCTGGATCACACTGACACTCTGCCTCATTGGTCCAACTGTTTACCACACAGCGGGAAAACTCATTGCAGGCCAGGAACTTACAGGGGTCTGCCTGGTCAGCTAAAATCAACAAAGAGGGGGTGGCGAAGAAGCAGGTGAGAACACTGCAGTGTGGAGAGAGGACAGTGCATCAGAGCTACTGCAGTCTCTTATGGTTTAGAGATTCAGGAGAAATAAAGGGCGTTTGATTGATCTGAATGTAGGGGCCCGATTTAATGAGGTCACTTCAAAGTAAAGAGATGCATCAAATTTAATTCAGCACTTCCACACCTCAACCACCTACCAACTGTAGAGTGAGGCAGGAATAGTGTTTTTTTGTCATCACATCTGTGCACACATCAGATCAGGATTGACATATTTCATGCAGGCAAAGTATTGTAGTGAGGCTGTGAACTTAGTTTTACTTGGCAACATATGCTAAAGGGATAAAAAAAAAAGTTCATCTTGTCTCCGAAAGGGTGTTTTTAGGATACAGTAATGTTATGAGCAAGTACATGTACATATCACCTGGTTCTACTTCCAAGGAGCGGCTGTCGATCTCAATGTCGAGTCGCTTAGATGCAGCGCTACAGAAGTCTTCGAGCACACAGTGCACAGCTTCCGTGACGTTATAAGGAACTGGCTTGTCCAGTTTCATCTTGCTGTTTACCACAACACTGCCATTCCTGAAGTTGAGGATTTCCAGCTGCTTAAATCCAGTCAAATTGGACTGTAAATATGGCAGAAGCTGTGGGGAATGGGAAGGAAAGGCGAAATTATTTCTGTGCAACTCGCAACTTTATTATATTTTTTTTCATTTTTAGCTGAAGCACTTAGATCTTTCATTTAAGAGAGATTAGATTTCTGTGCTGTTAGTAATCCATGAGGTAAATTTAGTTTTCTCAAATACAACTGTAAATATTGATTTTATCTTATAGAAATGGGAAATCACTTTAGATCCTGGGAGGAAAATAATTTCCACTCTGATATTTGGTTAATAAAATTACACCAGTTCCATGTCACTGTCAAGTGTTAGTAAATTGCTGCCCAGGGGAACAGAAGCCACATTTAACCCTGTGGCTTGTTCACATGACAGGACTGATGCTGTCATAGCGTGGCCGATTTTGAATTATTTAGGTCACATTTTAAAGCGTCAGTGCTATAAATAGTTCATAATTAAATTTTGATGTGAGCATGAAATCCAGCCATTACAACACTGACTGTAATTAGATCTAGAGCAAAATTAGGATTAGATTCATAAGCATTAGTATAGGAACATGATAATTCTAGTCATGGAAGAGGCGACGAGAACATAGAGAGAAATCAGAACCCGCAGATTCATCCAAACAGAGTTGTTACCATTACATTTCTGAAGTTTAGCAATGTACTTGTTAGTTATGCTACATTTTGTGCGTCAGCTTTACAGCACAGCAACACTAAACACCCAAAAACCACTTCTATGCAGGCACATTCGAACTCATATCTTACAATTTTCCACATGGTTGCGTGTAAAAATATTCCCAGAGACCCAACCTCGCAGGTTCAAATAAGTGAGAAACCAATCTCGTAAGACTATGGACTTGCACCAGTGTTCATCGATCTGAAGCGCTCTTCTTCAAGCCACTTCATGTTCACTACAGACGAGGCAAACATCAAACCACTGCAGTGTGAGAGGGAGAGATTACGATGCTTTAGCTGGCCTGGCTGTCTAGAGGGAGATAAGAGGCCTTAAGGAGCTCTGCTCTGATCGGGTTACTTCACTTATCGCTGGCAGACAGTTAACTGAGGACCAGGACCCTATAGCTAATAGTTTGGGAGAAAATGGGAGAGTGTGAGAGGGTCCCACACGAACAAAAAGAACAGCCCTCAGTACCCCTGGACACAGAGCTTGCTGTTTGGTCATCCATTTGTCTCAATGTAGAATGTCACACTACAGATGTGGTCTGTAGATTAAATCTGAAGATCTATTGCTTTCCACACAAGGTCAAAGCTGAGTTCTCCCACAATCAGTCCTAGTACTCTTTCCCCCTCTGTGCTGTGGAAAAAGGAACAATCTGATGCCCTACATTTCTTTATCGCCTTTATACCCTCAGAAAGAAATGTATACAACATAGAACAAACAACCATAATTTTATATCTACACATTCACCTCTGAGATTACACGTGTATCTACTGGTTGTTGTTTTGGAAAAACACAACGAAACAGCCCTTCTCCGATGTAGAAAAAGAAAAGTCACAAGGAATATTGTGCTCCCATGGAAATGCTTCTGATTCACTGTAGCAAAAAAAATCTAATCTCCATGTCCAATTTTATTGGTTGCTTCACAAACCAGTAGGTACAGGAGTAATGGAGGAGTGTGGCCAAGGAAAACAGGGGATCTGAAAGCTACAGTAGGCTAAAGATTTGTGTGTGTGTGTGCGTGTGTGTGTGTGTGTGTGTGTGTGTGTGTGTGTGTGTGTGTGTGAGAGAGAGAGTCAATGAACAGTATCATAAATGAGGTCCAGTATCCAGCAAAACATTACATGTCCATTTAAATGGGCTGCATAATGTTTATTATTTGATATTTCATTACTGTTTTCTGATTTATAAATTAGCTTGGACTAGTTTAAAATGTTCCAAAGTGTCCGTTCTCTACCTAAATAGCCCATTTAAAGGAAAATATCCTAATGGGATATTGACAATAGACAGACTACGGTAGATACTTACCACTTCAAACGTCTGACCACATTAGTTTTGCCAGGAAGCTAAATATATTGATTAATGAGGAGAACTGCAGAAACCACAGTTTGGGCAACCATTAAAAATTGGAGATGGAGTGTTCTTTTATTACGTATATGCATATTTGCATGTGATAGATGCCTATGCATGTGACAACTATTCACAGAGTTTAGTGTTTTGTTCTGACACAAAAACAAAATCGGCATCAATCATCAATCTTCAACTCGCATATTGTTATAATAAGTAGGTGAACATTTATAACATCTAAAACTCCCAAATATAATACATTCACAATAACCCCGGAGTCTTGTCTCTCACACAATTAAGCCCATGTGATCACATTTCCTCTGCTCCTTGGCACTGCAGCAAAAAACACAATCCCATTTGTACGTCTTCAGTTTTAGGCTTTGGCCTTTACATAACACAGCGCACAGGGCACCTCTGAGCAAACCTAAAAATACGTCCACGCCATCAGCCTCGGGGTTAGCCCTAAGACCAAATAAAAATGTCAAGCAGTGCTTCTTTCTCTGATGAACGCTGAGAGGTGCAGGTTTAAAGAGGCACAGACCTCACCTGTTCACCATCAGCTCATGCAAATGTAGAGCTCTTATTGAAAGAAACAGAGCCATTGATCATATTTGTCATTTACAAATACAACATAAACATTTCAGCATTAATCTGAAGTATGTGCACTGTGTGAATCTACACAGAAATGTCCCTGACATAAACTAAATGTCCCTGACAAATCATTGACCTATTTAATGTCACTGCCTTAATAGTTGCACATGTGTTTTCCATCACAGGTAACCCGGGAATATTGCTGCAGCATGAATACATACGCCCACACAAACTTAACTGATGTGGCTTTAGGCAGATTGGAACCACTAATACCACAATGTGTGCGATGCGGGAACTGACCAGAATTGCTTAAGCTTCTTATGAGTCACAAACGACAACACCCAGGTCTCATGACTCAGACTGTGTTGGGCTAGTTTGCTCCCTAGTTTTACGTTAAAATGTATCAGGCTGTGCGACTGTTGTTTTAGCTTCACTGTGTGTATTATTACGGTAATTCTAAAAGTTTATATTTAACGTTTCGATCGCGCTTGTGTCAAACACACATGAGGAAACAATCAGGGATTTTGTTGGTGAGCAATTAACCTAGTCCAATATAGACATTATCACGTCTTTTCAAAAACAAAACTGAAGGAACACATACAGAAACACACATTTATAACCCCACACTGGATGCTACAGTATGAGACAGCAACACACATTTAGTTCATCACACCAGGGAGCTTGTCTGTACAAATAAATGACAAATGGCAGTGCAGTATTGTGGTAAATTATTTCTTATTTGCTTGCTTGTTAAGTGTTGAATGGGAAAATTGGTGCCACTGTCATATCTCTCAGAAAGATCAGCCATTTAGCTCAGCAGAGCATAACAACCAGCCTGACCCCAACTGTAGCTCAGTAATGACACGGTATTTTGTTTAATCTTTTCAAAAACAAAGTCTGGAATTACATTTTGTAAAGCAAAGTACGTTAGAGGTGCTCACAGGTGGAAAGAGCCTCGCTAGCTGTGTTCTCTTGTCCGTGGCAAGCTAAGCTAAGCGCTACACGATTGAACCTCATGATAGTGAACAGACAGATACAGTATCACCTCTAATACAGACTGATCATATGAACCAACAGTTGAATTCATGCAGATAATGCAAGGACAAAAATGTCTTTACTGGTAGTCCAAACACACACACTACCTCTGCAAGCATATTTCCCTCAACGTGGGACAATTTGTTAAAGCCATTTTGCATATTTGGTTTTTTAAACTTTCACTTCTTCGAAATGCACATTTTACAAATTCACTAAAAGAAAACAAAACGTGTGTCAAACAAAATCTGTCCCTGAAAATGACAAAACTATAGCACAATTCAAAGCATTAAGGCAAAACATACAAAACCAACATTAGAACCAACATCACACCACACAAATAGCTGCATCAGGAAGCTCTAATGTCTACTGCGATGAAGAAAGCAAAGATAAAAGATAAAGACCGCTATTTAGAAACGGTAGATGTTACCAGATTGTTAGATACTGCATTTCAACAAGGTTAGTTAAGAAATTGAAAGGTCATGCCCTCTTGGAGGCAACGGAGATGTAGTTCCAATATGGAAAGAAATACCGGTATGGAGGCTAAAGTCGTCTGTTTCCTAGGCCCAGATTTACTGGAAGCTCCAGGGTTTGGCGAGTTTCTGGACCCAGAATGCTGTGTCTAAGTAAAACAGAATAATTTGACCAACTTTTTCATAGTGTTCACACATGAGTTCCTCTAAAATTTAAGCCTTTTTGCATACTGCAGATTAGATCAAGAATTTGGCGATAGGCCAAAGCCTTATCACAAATAATATCACTTACAAAAATAAAAAGTAATCATGGAAAAAAAATAAATGCTTTATCATTTACTGCTATTTTTGAATAAAAAGCAGCTGTGAGGATAAGGCTTGCTGAATCCTCACTTGTGCAAGACAACCTGGAGCTACTCTAAAAAGCCATGGTCAAAATAAACAGCTATCACCTCAAGCTTCCTTTTATCACCTATTTAAACTACTACAAAAGTAAGTATGAAAATAAAGTATGAAGAAACATGACATCCAGCATAAAAGCTTGTGTACCTACCAGTTCCAGAAAGGTATTCTCCAGGGATTTATATTCTGGGGAGCTCTTGTTGAACAGGTCATCAGAAAACATCATGTTAGTGACTCTCAAACTAAAGAAAACCACCAACTCTTTGCTCTTATCCAAAGCTGTCATCAGAGGGCTGCTGGCTTGTCTTATGGCCGGTGCAGCTGTAGATTCATATGGGCGTTCGTCCGACTCGGAGGCGAATCCACTACCGCTCTCTTCTCCCAGAGGCTCCGTCACTTCGACCTTTGTCCCATTTTGACTTGGTGTTAGGTCTTCTTGGATGCTTAAGTTCTCAGCAGGCCCGTCCGTGGGAAGCGGGGTTGTTCCACTGTGCCCTCCACTAGATCCATCTGTGTCTTCAGGGGCTTCGTCGCTCTCCACCGAGGCCGGCATAGGCTCCACATCTGCTTCTGGTTCAGTACTCGGCACTGTCTCCTCATTAGATGAAGGTGTGGAAACTGGGGCTGCAGCTCCTGTCACCGATATCTCTGTGACTGTGGAATCTGTAGACTCTGGTGGATCATTGTTAACCTCAGCACGAATCACGTCGTCAGGTTGGAAATCTGGAGTTTCCAAGGGAAGGTCCACATTCTCCAGCTCTGGATGTTTTTCACTGATACCATCAGCTGGTTCATATTCTAAATATATCAGAAAAGAGGGTTTTTAAGAAGGATGAAAGACAGAGCCAAGAGTTAAGAGGTGCAGGGTAAAGTTAAGAAAACTGTAGGTTGTAGCACTTCATCTGTATCTCTGGGTCAATACAGGACAGAGTCTGCTGCAAAGGTAGAGCGAGAAAGATGGACAAACTAAAAATACACTGACAGATACATTATATTCTATATCTGCACAAGATATGTGCACTGAGTGAATCATTCAAACCCAGGTCTCTGTCCTATGGCCACACTACTCCATCACATTACACTGTGTGCATTACGTTTCAATCAAACTCAGTTTGTCAAGCCTGATGTATGTGCTCTCCTTGGACTGCGCTAAAATCTGAATGAAGTTCTGCAGGTTGGAACAAAATGTGGCTGCACAGCATGAGTTTGTAATGACACCACTATCGGGCGAACTGCGGCTTGTTAATGGGCCTTAATATGATGCATTGCCTCAGCAGGGAGCATCTCCATGAGCAAAACCAAAGAGCCAAGTCTAATTTTACTGCCATCTCCACTTCCTGTGAGAGACGAATGTACTGTACTGATACGTGTTAGAAAAATAAGGAAAGAAAGCTGCTTATTTTGGCAGTCCGCCGACTCCAGTGTGTCTAAAAATCCTGCGTAGATTTATACAACACTCACAAGTAAAATTAAACTTCATTCCATCTTAAAATGTGCCTTTCAGTTCAATCTGTCTTTCCCTGTAGATCAGCTTTACCGGTATTTCTCTAAAACAGCAGTGGACAGAGAATCCAAACTGGCTGATGACAAAGAAAGGTTTAGGGTGGTGTTTGAGGTTCTTCCAGTTATCTATCAGTGGCTCTAAATGGACTCCACACCACAGTCTAATGTTTGGTTAATCAACTGAGCTTTCGCATTCCCAGATTCAACTCCAACATCCTGCTTCACATCACAACATCCACTTGAATGAGCCTTACCGTCTGTCACATGTTCTTCGGGTTCAGCCTCACCTCCATTGCCACTTTCTGTTGGTGGTACCTCCTCTAGCTCTGACTCCTCTTCGTCCTCTTGCTGCGTGGTAGCTTCTAGTACGTCCGGGATCATAGTGCCACTGGCATCTTCAGCCGGATCTACTGTGGATTCCTCTGCTACGGCCATTAAAGGTTCATCGTCAGTAACAGCAGAAGTGGTTTCAGGGAGGACGTTTGGGATAAAAGGTGCAAAGCTGGGAATCTCTGGTTTGATTGTGGAACCATCCAGAGAGTTTTGTATCCTTCCCTCCAGAGGAAATGTGGGAAGTCTGACCTCAGTTGGAAGCACCGTGGTGTCATGCTCAGATACTATAATCTCAACAGGGTTCATGCCGAGCTCAGCAAGTGGATAAATTGTGGTTACTGAAATGGAAAAGATAAATAATTGATCTAGCTTCTGTTCTGAGCATTTTATTCTGTTGAATTGAATTGTTATCCTCACCAGCCTCAAAGCTGAGGGTCTGTATGTCCAGTGGTAGGGACGGCTCCTGTTTTAATGCCTTTACAATAATGTGCTTTAATTTAGGAGCATTTGCGTCCTCGTCTGTCTCCATTGTAGACTCCTCGAGACCCTCAGGATCATCACTGAGCTCTGTTTCTCCATTAAAGACCACAGCGTAGCGCACAGAAACATCCTCTGATCTGATCAACACAAAGACTCATGTCAGAAACCCTCAAAGCAGACAGACTTCATGGATAATGTATTTCTGAGTCATGTCCCAGAAGGGGACATTTTTAGGGATGTTATAGATTCTCTTGAGACTTGAGCAATAAATTGCTTCAATAAAAGCTACTTCAGGGGAAAAATATGAGAAATTTATGGATTGAGAGGCTTTTGTTATTTACTATGTTATTTTTTTTCAATCATTTAGTATTACAGAAAGAAATTATAGGGCCAAGTCATTAATAAAACTTTGAATAAAATATAATTCAACCAACCGGAATCCAAGGACACGAATCTCTTTGAATCCTGGGACTTTTTCAAACACGTGAAGCATCTTTAACGAGAGAAACAGTGCAAATAAATCTGGTTTCAAAGAAACAAGAGCAGTCTGTTTTCCTATTATCTGTGGTTTAAGTTATATATTCTCAGTTATTATTTAGAAACTCCTGCTAACATGTTTGCCCAATAAATTGATTAATGGTTAATTCCTGAAAAATGTTGATAATGTTATTATAGATAAAGATTCTTTTTTTTGGGCTCCCACCTTTTCTGTGATCTCTCTTGTGATGTCGTTTTGATGTGGAGTATCGGGGTCACTGAGCATTTCATTGTATGTTGGGTCCATGATGGTGACACTGAACTCCACGATGTATTCCTCATTGTTCTCCTTAATCATGTTGGCCTCCTCTTCTACCTGAAAGAAATGCCAAATGCTTTTTTTACTACTAGTGCGACCTTTTTATGAATAGCTAAATATGGTTTTGAAACACGGCTTACACTTTGCAGGATAACTTACTCTGCCAGCTGTGGTTGGAAGGAGAATCAGAGGGGGTGTCCATGTGCCTAAAACAAAACAGCAGCTGATGTATGAAGAAGTATTATTTTTATAGTTTAACAATATTGATGCATTTTTGTCAGACTCACATTCGCTTCCTGGCTCTGATGCTTCAGTGACAACCCTAAAAAAACAAATGTTTCTGTTTTGAATTTATGATCTGGAGATAGTCAAGAATTAGTAGTGCTGGGCAGTGATTAAAATGTATTTCTTGCAAATCTGACCCGGTGAGAAACAGACTTTTATTATCATCATCGTCATAATAACACTGCGTCAATGCACAAATTATTTTATTTTTTTCAAGCTTGAGTCAAAAACATTTGGTTCGTTTGAACATCTTTCACATATTTTGAGCAGAGCTCTGGAAATAAATTGAAAAAAGTATTGTGAAAAATATGGCTTTGGTAGTTTGGTACATACCCTTCACCTTCACTTTCAGCCTGCTCTGCTACTCTCTGGAAATAAGAAACAAGATAACTACCACATATTTACACTGGGAAATGGCACGTAAACCAGAAACCACGTAGCGTGTCGTCACGGTGAGGTTGTAGCTGCACTCACTCTGGCCACCATCTCCAGGTGCTCCTGAGAGCTGCTGAAGTTTTGGGCAAGGTCGTCCATGCAGAGGTTTTTATGTTGACAGGTGTAGACCCAGGCTTTGTACTCCTCTGAGTTGGGAACTCTGTCCAAGAAGATCCGAAAAGCCTCCCAAATGGCTTCCTGACAAACTAAAGGCAGGTTTGCTTTTAACTTTTTTCAGACATTACTACAAAAAATACATCAAACACACGAACAAGCATCAGTGTAAATCACCGTCTGCTTTTCTATTAAGCACAAACAAATATGAAGGATGACACCTGGTATTTCATATGTTGGCAACGAGGGCAAACAGGATGGAAATTACAGCATGCCGAAATCAAATAACAGAAGATGAAGAGGACTTTGGTATCGATCCTGACAGCTCTGCATGTTGTAAGTTTGCTGTGATATAGTGACTTTCCTTAAGATTATTTTTCTCACACACACACAAACACACACACACACAGAACACATCATAAAATACATTGAGGATAATACAATTGGGACAGAACATAACATGCCTGTAAATTTCTAATTGCATATTTAAATTGTTGCATGCTTGTGATATTTTTTGTGAAAATTAAAACCAGGATCCCAAGGACCCCCTGAAGCAACAGAATAAACCATTCTGTGCCTCTGTGGATAAAACAAAGCCTCACAGTGTTCAATATCTTGATGCCTGTGGGAAATTTATTCTCTGACAAACTCATTTCTGCACCTAGGCAACAGTCTCCAATAAACCAAATTAATCTGCCTCATTGAACAGTCATACCCCACGGCAGCTGTTGTCGAACAATTTAGTTATCAACCAACTGTAACAGCCAAGGTGGCAATCTTAGTCTCTTAAATCGTCCATATCACGTCTCGGACAAAGGACATTTGTATGTAATTTATTTATATCAAGTTTTCTGTGTGTGTATCGCCAGTGTCAGGACAAGTGTGTAAATCAGTGCATTATAACATCACCAAGTGCTAATCAATGAAAACACACACTGAACACCCACGTAGCGTATGACTGAGAATCACACACATGATAAATCTGAAACATATTTTGTGCTGTAATGACTGAGTTTTTTGTGAAATAACCACGCAAAGAGCTATAAAATGCAAATCTGTCGTGTTTGCATAACTGTACAGTTGCATATGACTCGGAGAAAACAAGGAATACTTAATAATAAATAAAGTACATCAAGGGGAAAATGTTCACACTTTCATCAACGAATTCTCTCCGACTTTACCTAACTCATAGCAGTGGGTAAAAGAAAAGAGGGTATCTGATGGTTCTGGCTCAGGGTTGCAAGAAGGCAACACACACACACACACACACACACACACAAGGTTGTGTCTCGATATAATTGGCAGCTTTGCTTTACCAGTGATGTGACGCACCACATGAGGAGAGGATGAGAGTGAAAGAAAAGCTCATTCATTTATTTTTTAATTGCTTTTTTATCAACATCACGACTCTGTTACATTGTTATATAAATATAATATGTATTACCCCTGTAGCTTATCCCCTGCTATTACATTGTTGATTTCCACATTTTGCAAAGACATTATCCCATTATTAACAAGCTGCAACGTGCTACTCGATTTTTCAGTCATGATTTTGTGTGACGTTGAATTCTGTTGTATGAACATTATCTACTCACAACGAACACATATTCACCTCTGAGCTTGTAATAGGCTTGATGGCTGCCTATGACTGCTTTCATCGTCTCCTGGGGACACACTTTGACGCCTGTGGAGAAGAGAGCTGACCTCTTCGCGCGGTGTCCATCCCGCTCTGCTCCGACATTTGTTGTGTGTCTGACTGGTCCGGGGGCTTCTAGAAAGTGTCGGTACTTCACATCCCTCAGTCCAGAGAAACTGTGGTCGTGAAGATCTGCAAAAGCAATCAAGCAAGGCTAAAAGTTTCAAAAGATCCCAACATAGCTTGTTTTTACCTTATTCAGCACTCGCAAGCACAATTACGAATCTGAGATGATGAAGGTGAGATTTCTCACTCAGCACACTCACTTGTGAGGGATATTTCAATAAATATCAGCTGATGACCAACACAAAAAGCCAAAATGCACTTTTTTAAGTTAGCAACATGCTGGATTAAAGCTGAGTAATAACAAATACTTTTTATGTGTCATCTATGACATAAAAAAACACCAACCACTGCTGAGGTGCATCTAATTATTTTTCAAATATCTCTGAAAAATAGAGGTGTTGTTTTGTGATTGGTCGTCAGAAAAATGCAATTAACCTTTAATTAACCATCCATCATCTCCATAGTAGAGTTGCTGAGATGTTCTTTGTCAGCTTGACAGACCAGAGGCTGCTCGGTAATCAACCGTGTAAAGGTGGATTTGTGTGAATGCGTGCCTGCAGGTTTACGGGTGAAAATAATTATGCATGCAAACATTAATGAGATTACAACCCAAGCAATTGCACAACAATTGCATCCATGCAATAACTCAGAAACGCCATTTCTATTAATTATGTCACTAAGATGTTGCAAACACAATTATGCTCTAATTTTCTGATCAGCATTACAGAAAGGCAATTCTGCACTCCTAACCAAAGCGGTGTACCAGGCGACACTCTTCTTTCCATTAAATAAAGCTATTTCAGAAGAAAGCCACTCATTGTGGTGCCAGGTGGCAAACCTCAGAAGACTCTTTAAGACAATAAGCCAGGATTTGTGAGCCCCAAAACACACACTGGAGGTCATCAGACCCAAATTACAAACCTCTACCTCCTCTAAATTATGAAACAGAATGAACGTTGCAAAAAAAAGTAACTGCCAGTAACTGTTTAACTGGCATCAGACATAACTGCTGCACTTGAAGGGTAAAAGGAGCATTTTTTGTCAACAAATGATGCATCTCAATGGTTGTGATAACTGATACTCAGCATGTTGACAGCAACACTGTACAAAGCATCAGGTGTGTGTAGTGGCAGCTCAACTGGATAGATAGAGTGTTAGCTGTTGAGGTTAAACATTATTGTATATGGTTTAAAACTCTGCTTAAGAGACTTTGAACTGAGGATCAGTTAAACCCTAAAATAAAAAAATATTTTTAGTTTTGGTTGGTACAATTATTTGATCAATAACATGATACATAAAAAATACAAATGCTTATTGTGGGACACTATGAGCAAACAAAATGTGTGATGCAATTGTTTTTCTACACTGATATACAGTAGTTGGTAGTTAAATTGCATTATAGTGTAGAGGTGTGTGTTGCATACATTGTTTCCACTGTATACAGTACGGTCAGGCCTGACGTGTTGCTAGTCATGATTTAGGAATTAGAATTTAGCTTTTGAATTAAAAAGGCTCACAGCACAATCTTCCAATCAATTTTACAGCTAAAACATGTTTTAATCACTGTATTACACATAAATAATAACCTCTACAATGAACAATATTGTTTTCCTCAAGCCTAATTTGGCCTGACACCAAGACCATGCAAAGAATGTGAGGGCAAAGGCATTGCAGCCGGTAGATTTGTGGGCATTTGGCCCTGTCAGGCAGTCAGAGAAGAAACTTTCTACTCCCAAACATTCCACTAGGTCAGAACAATGTCTGGAAATCTGGCAAAATCCTGTGTGTTTTTAATTAATAGTCACGCAACCAAAACAATATTTGAATGGGTTTTTGGTAAGCTTGAAGTCTGGCTTGCATGCACAAATACAAGGACCTGGGAGAGAGGAGGGAGTGTTATAGCGGGCCCTAATGCCTGGTGCAGCCGCAAGAAGGCCTCACAACACAATTAAGAGCCAGAAAAGATTAGCGTCCTGCGACACTGGGAACAGAATGGCTTTTGTTTCTTTCAGGGTAATGAGCTCACCCAAGTACATCACACTGATCAAGACAACCGGTGCGGATACAAATACCATTGCAGGTCAAACTACACTGTTTTTCTTCAAAGAACACGTAATACATCCCTCTGCATGTTTAATTCACATTGATCAGACCTAAAAGGTGACAATTATACATTTATTTACATTTTGTAGTTTCCAGAGAGGAAGGGATGGTTTGTTAAGTAGATGGAAAATAATATGAAAACCTTTCCTGAGACATTTTTATTTTTTAAAAAGCATGGAAATATATTGCTGGCTTTTTATTTTATGGACATAGTTGCATCTGGTGTTGTTAAACAGCAGGTTTATGCAGTTAAACAACTGTTGCTTTATTCATACGGAGAGCTGTGCAGCATTCATTCACTACGTTAGACTTCAATGGGTTGTGTGGAGACAAACAGCAGCTTTTTCTCAAATCACACAAATACCTGATAGAAAAATCTCAAACCTGTTAACGGAAATCCTCGTCTGTATGTTTCTTACCTTTGATTTGACTTGCTTGAAGGGTAAACAGACTCAAAGTGAAGAATAGTCCTGATTTCAAAAGCATGATGTGCAACTTTATGTGGTTTTCAAGCCTGAAGTTGACATTTGTAAAAAAAATTAATAAAAGATGGCCTCAAACAAAAACAAAAAGAAACAGAATCTCCTTATTATGAGTCTTGAGTTTCCTCATCAGTGCTGTCAGGATCTTCAGCATGCACCAGAGGAGGGAGTCTAGTTCACTCCTCTCTCCAGCTTAGTTCCTCAGAACCATTTAGTTTCTGGATGCTGTTGGATGAATGTACACAACAAGGGTGACTGCATGGATAGATGAGCAGAGGGAGCCAGGACGTGAGGAGAGGTAGACGAAGGAAAGATGGGGAACAGATCTATGCTGTCAGTGTGACAACCGTGATGAGGTTAAAAAAGCAGGCTCTGTTTTGAGTCTAATCTCTTTACCTTCTTCTTGCTGCTTGTAATCCCTGCGGGGCCACGTGGCTGCCCGGCCTCATCCTGTTAGCCACCTTCTGGACCCTGCATTAGTCAGCTGAAGAGACCTGGGCATCAGTCAACAAGCCAAGACCAAATAACTACTCCCCACAGTCCCTCTCAAGTTGCTTACTAATGTCCTGCCTCTTTTTGCAATCCCATCCTCTTCCCTCTCAGTTTAGGTTCCTCCTATCCCACAGAGTGCCAAGTGAGGTCAGGACTGTGCGCTCAGCTCTCACTCAAACAAGGTTCATTCTTATTCCAGCTTGGGCCTCTCTAACTGTAGCCGTTGTTCCAGTTGCGCTACGAATAAAGCTGTAGTCATCACAGTGGAAGCATGTGTTGTGTCAGGGTGGGGTGGGTCCGTGTTGTTGTCTCCACCCTCACCCCTCTCCATGAAGAGGATAAGCAGCTTGTTAGTTGGTTAATCTATGGAAGCAGTTTTCTGGCACAGCAATATGAACCTTGAACTATATTTGTGACACGTTTTATTTAACGGCTTTAATTAGACTTGTGGCCACATGAGGGCAGAGGTTTGCCCATCAGCTTACATCCAGCGGGAACTTAGCAGGCGCTGCATTTATTAGGAATGGTGTTTCTAGTGACGTGATTCTTATTACACAGTCTCTTCACAGGCGTTGAGGAGATCTGAAACCAAGCTGACGAGATGTGCATTTATAAACTGAGACTGCATTATAACCACAGTTACATTTGCAAGGAGTTAGTGTAAAAGCTAAGTGTGTGCACTTCAAGTCATATTAAACCTTTCCATTTCAGTTTAACCCTGACCCAGTTCCTTGAGGATTAGGATCAGGGTCACACATCAGGTCTTGGTCCAACATAAGCTAAAGGTTTTAGGGTCAAGGTGAGAATGAACACATACAATTCAGCTTTGAATTTTATAGATGAAAAAATGAAGAGTTCTATCTATAAACTAATAATTAACTGGGTTCTATAGATTAAAAATGTATTTTAGATTCACCATACACACTGACTTTGATATTTACTCTGCCAAAGAAAAACAAATCCTTTCCAGTCTCACCCTGAATTTTATTCAGATCAAATTGACCTTCTCCAACCAGTTGATGACTTGAATCATTGTCCAATTAGAGAGGTCACTTTAAATTATGCAACACAGGGAAAGTGGTACTTGCCATCTGTCAGAAAGGGTTATTTCATTAGGAACCGAGCCTGGGTGTCTCTGGCTGGCGGAGGCTGGCACAGCAAAACACACTGCTGATGTTACATCCATCATTTGCAATATGAAAATAATGTGTATGTAATGATGCCATGAGACACTTTTCACACTTCGTGTTACTGTGGTTTATTTCCTCACTTATGTGTTTCAGGTGATTTAAGTGATATGTAGTTTGTCTGTATAGGTGTAAAAAATAAAAAATCACTAAGTGGTCTGCAGCTAAAATATCCCATATACAGCCAGTTTAAATGCACTTTGTCCTCTGACCAGTGTCACATTTTTTCCCATGATGACCACAACAACACTAATGTTGTGGCTGATCAGCAAATAAAAACCTCTGAGATTCATTTTTCACTGAGGTGCCACGATCCTTTTCTTTGAGAGTGGACATGAACGAGTGCCAACCGTCTAATATTAGAGTCGTGGTTGTCGTAATGCTCCTCTTTTGGAAAATCCACTGTGGGCTGATTACCAGCGTTGTCCACTCTACTTGACCTGCAGCAGTGAATGCTTGTGCTACTGTCAGCTCGAAGACCCAGTACTGGAGTTCATACATGAGTTCTATATAATGTGATAAAGGAAGGCCTTGAATCTGACATGTTATGTGGACAACATTTACTCAAGGATCAACTTTAGGATGTACTGCACTGGAAGCACGTGCAAGGTTGCTTTTTTTTTACCTTAACGTAAAGCAGAGTTAGTGAATTTCAGGATTTCAGTGTCCTTATGTGCGGGGCAAGCAAGCGCTACACAAAGCGCTATACCAGGGGTAGGCAACCCTGGTCCTAGGGAGCCGCAGCCCCTGCTTGTTTTCCAACTATCTCTGCACAGGTAATCAACAGTTCCTGCTGTTGTTCAACAGCTGTAGGTGCAGCGATGTTTGAGAAACAAGCAGGGCTGCTCTCGAGGACCAGGGTTGCCTACCTCTGCGCTATGCAAATAAAACTGATTAGAAATTAAAAACTTTACTCCTCAAAATAGACCAAGACAACATAAAGGAAAACTGCAGTTTATTACCATCATCATTCTCTATTTATAGGTCACGACATTGGATCACCACAAAAGCCCAGTGGAGCACAAAACACAAGCAGCCAGACAATCATACAGGTTGTAATAGTTAATTATATAGTTAAGTTATGGAGTTATACATGTCTCCACTGGCCAAAATTATAAAGGAACACTAAACAAATTTCAGCTCGGATGTCATGTAACTTTCTTTGGTGCTATACAAATGAAACTGAATTGAATTGAATTATAAAGAAGCTGGATTAATCAAACTTTTGACAAAATAAGGTTCACAAATTATTACAGCAACTACCGTAAAACCTACATACCAACTTTCTTTATATAACATTGATGCACAATACTTGCTGTTCACACACATGCATCATTATCTTAAAAACATTTATTGTTAATTGGAGCCATTTTACCAATGTATTAGCCTCCTGTGGTCTTTGAACTACCACGAAGTCACTACAAAGCACTACTACCTTACTAATATACCATAAATTCACCTGGGACTAATGAAGTAATAATGTTATGCATGACAAAATATTGAATGTTTTATTTGAGTAAGATAGTTCTCAAAGTAGATTAAATATATTATGATATTAAGAAATAGTAAAATTGTTTGTTTATACAAAAATTAATAATTGCCTTGCATGCAATAAAAGCTCAAAAAGGCTCCTGACTTTTTGAGGGATTCTATGAATGGGCAGGTGGAGGTCTAGGTGGATTTTTAACCCCTGTCTTAGATGTGTGAGTATAGATGCCTAAAAGGATTTCCTCCAGCTGTCCGAAGCGGAAGAGTTAAAAGCCTTCATTCCCGTGTTAGTACAAGAAAGATGGAGCCGTGACTCCGGGTGTCTACGGGGATTAAGTTTGTTTATCATGTTCCCTTTGGGGTGGCTCAACTTTGTTTGGTAGAGAAGGAGTAAAGCAGCAGGAAAGGTAGATGGTGGATGCAAGGGGGAGGCATGGGCTGGTACAAGAAAGAAAAATAATAAACGATGGAGGGGAGGGAGATGCAGGAAGGGGGAAGATTTGGGGAAAATAGTTGGCTGAACTTGCAAAAACCCTGTTGTACGGCAGCGGAACAAAGAGGGCAAACGAGGGAGAAGCAGAGAAGGAGATCAGGAATTGACAGCCCATCAGGGATTCATTTGTGCCCCAGCATATTAATCCACACCTGCTTACAACCCATGACAGCGCAGCAGATGCAGCACCGAGACCATGACTAAATCCACCGCAGAATATAAACCTGTCACAGCTGCATCGACCCGAGACCGACACGTGTAAGGTTGATTATAACATAGTTAAGCATGAAAAGTTATAAAAACATAGGACAAATTTAGGCCAGTCAAAGCAGGCGGCAGAGACGGTTATCTTAGCTCTTATTCGGGGGTACATTTGCTCATTGGGTGCATTTGTGTGTGCTGACTTTGAGATTAAGTGGATCAGACATTTTTAATCATGTCAGCATGGCTTCGCCGGGAGTCGAGAGCTCTTGCTTTGTCTGAAGATGCTCAGCTTTCTCACTGCATTTAAATTGTGAATGGTGAAACGGCCAACGCGGTGTTCCTCACTTATGGAAATGTTCAGAAGAACAAAAGTATCTGTCGAAATGCTAAAATGCAAAAAGGTGCCCTGAATTTTCAGCTCTTACTGAACATTTATGCTACTGGTTATCCATGAGAAGTGTGCTTTATTACTGGTCAGTTTATCACCTGCAGACATTAGGTTTGGATAAAATCAAGAACCATTCAATCAGGTGTCACAGAGGGAGAAAGATTCAAACCTCAAACTGTTGAGGTTGCTTCCACTCCACGTTAAATACTTTCACACTGGCCTACATATTCTTTCGTCTTTAAGGACAAATCAGTTACCTGCTCGCCAGTAATGTTAAGGCTCCAGAGCTTGGCCAGTGCTGCTGCCTCTTCCAACAATATTGGGCGGAAATTAGTCTTCTCTGCAGGGTGACTGCACGGCCTCATTCTAATCTGAGAGTACTCCAAATGGAGACACGCACATTGTGGATGAAGCTGCCGACTTTGGGAATTAGAGGAAGTAAACCCGGATTCAGAGCCTCAGACTGGTGGATGCATAGGACCACATTACATTTATACATCCTCCCCAGACAGACAGAGTGAGATAATGATTTCTTTATGTTACAGGGAAGAATGTATGAAGGTGGGGTTCATTTGTAAAATCTCACCTTTACTCCACAACTTTAATGATGCTGTGAACTCATGCAGTGACACTTTGCCTAAAGAGATAAAGAGTTTTCCATACAATCTCACTCTGACAGAAATAATCCGTGCTTCATTTAACGATTTTCCCAAGAGACGGCTCATTTTTATGGCATAGCTGGCGAAAACTAGTTAAACTTAATTTATACTGTATGAGTTGATTCAGAGCTAAATACATTCACATTATCAGTCAGAAAAGTGTCAGAATTGTCATAGAAATCTAGAAAAAATATTATCTTATATTATTTATGCCATTCTCACATTGTAGTTTTAGGAAAAGAACTTGACTCAGAACATTTAACATATTCACTTTAGCCTTCGTCTATGTAGTCTACATTTAGTCTACAGTATGTGTCATCAGGCAAATTTCATGCTGATAGCTGCAGTGGAAATTAAAAATGAATGCACCAACTTATCCTTGATAATATTAATATGAACAGGTTAAAAGACAACAAATTATCCCTCAGAAGAAAACCACTGTTTACAAAATTACAAAATTTATACTTTACTACTATAAAAAAACAAATAGAAAAGGTCTGTAAGGACAGACATGAGGACATGTAAAATGACCTCCCATGTCTCCCAACTCTTTTTTGTGTTGTAGCATCTCTGCACTCTTTTACCAAGTATGAATAAAGTCACGTGTGCTTGACCTCTGAGCAGGGGCATCTCAAGTTCAACACAAATGCCAGCAGAACAAGCTACACAACTCTCATCCACTCCGTATTAGACAACGGTTTTCTCTTTACCTCTGAGCGCCCTTGACAATAGCCTTCAGACTTGCAGCATTTGTTAAAGTGAAAGGTGAAAATTCAAGCTCAGCCGATAAAGTTACATCACATGTGAAGCAGGGATGTTTGGTTATGTTATGCCATCACGTTCAGTTTATCTAAGCCTGGTTTAACTTATTTGGACAGTGACAATGGTGATAGTTTATTAGTCAGCAAGTTAACTGCAATAGCATCTCAGAGGGCAATGTTTTTTAAACTCACACACGTAAAAATGAACATTATACTGTATTAACGTATTAAGATGCTTGCACTGCATAGTAGACCCTCTAAAGTCTGCACTGAAGGTTCAAGGTTCAAGGTTCAAGGATGCTTTATTTGTCATTTCAACAATATACATGTTACAGTACAAAGTGAAATGAAATGACGTTCCCCAGGATCCATGGTGCTACATTAAAGGACAGAGACAAAAACGGAACATAAATTGCACTTATTCCAAAATAAAGTGCACGTGTGCAGACATGTGCAAGACAACAATGTAAACAAACGCAGAACAGTGAAACAAAGACCGTATACAATTTCTATGAGAGCAGCAACGGATGGATGTGTAAGTAAAAACAAAGAACATGTTACAGTGTGGCAGTGCAAATGACTGTGTGTGACAGTCTAGTCCTTGGGTGAATGAGAGCCTGTGTTTAAAAGCCTGATGGCTTGAGGGAAGAAGCTGTTGCAGAGTCTAGTAGTGAGGGCCCGAATGCTTCGGTACCTCTTACCAGATGGTAGGAGGTTGAAAAGTGGGTGTGACGGGTGCGTGGGGTCCTTCACAATGCTGGTAGCTTTGCAGATGCAGCGTGATTGGTGAATGACTTCGAGGGAGGGAAGGGAGACGCCGATGATCTTCTCAGCTGTTCTTACTATCCGTTGTAGGGTGTTGCTGTCTTTCACAGTGCAATTTCCATACCAGACAGTGATACAGCTGCTCAGGATGCTCTCGATCGTCCCTCTGTAGAAGGTAGTGAGGATGGGCGGTGGCAGATGGGCTTTCCTCAGCCTCCGCAGAAAATAGAGACGCTGTTGGGCTTTCTTCATCCTTGGGCTTTCTTGGCTATGCAACTGAATCAGTTGAACAACTGTAATAGAATGACCCCTCATAGTTAGTAAGAACTTCATCTTTGGGATACAGTTATGAAAAGCATCTCTCTCTTGCCTTTTGCACTTTTCTCCTTACACATTAGTTTTCGTTGCAATAGCTGAAGGTAGGTTTCTCATGTCTGTATGATACATGACTTATGCTTACTGAGTTAATTAGTACATGTTAGCGGTGACACTAGTAGTGGTAGTTTTGAACTTCGACAGAGACAAGCTACCTTCCCCCCTGTTTCTTGTATAGTTATGCAAAACTAAGCTACGGTTTGCATAAGCCTCTGAACTCGAGGCACCAATCACAAAATAAGCACAGTGTTGTCAGATTTAGTCTTCCCAAAATGTTGTCCCATTGCTTCACATTAGCATATAATAAAAAAGCTCAATAATGTGTGTGTGTTGTGAATACAAACACTGTAGGATTTGTCTGTTGTATATTAGGCTTGACACTTTAGGTCTCTTGAAATCACAAAATGAATGTCTGTTTAAGCAAATATTATCTTATTTTCACTTTTTCATGTAAAGCATGGCTTGCTTTCTAAAATGAAACATTGCTTTGGCTTTGTTTCTCTATTACGTCAGCTATATAGGATTAAAACCAAAGCGACATCACAGACGACTATTTAATTTGTTTACTCGTGATGAAACATAAAGGTGACCGAATGATCTCAGATGTTCAGGTAAACCTCTTCTTCGGGGGTAATTGAGTGTCTATTACCAGTCAGGCACATACAGTATACGTAGATGAATGGATAGTATAACTGAATCCTCTGCCGTATGCACACCTCCTCAACCACTGCACATACATGCCTAATTTGGTGCTATATCACTTGTCAGGCCAGCGTGGATGTTAAGTGTGATAGATTCACCCATCTCCTGTGGTAACTATGCCACGCCCGTCAATAGGATCAGGATCAGCACGGTCCGATTATTTACTCCATTACAGTGATTTTCTATCTCAAAGCTACAGAGTGCAGCGATTTGGGCAGCAGAAGAAAATCTCGTGATATTGCTCAGAAGGAAGCAGGTGAGCAGGAGGAGAAAATACATTTTCTACAGAGTTTCATCTGTGACTGCCATGCCTGCAGGTAAATTAGTTCAACTACGCATCAACATTCCTGGATGAACAATTGAAAAAGAAACACAGTATGCAACTTTAAGCAGACGGATATATCAGCTACATTTTTACGTGTGAACATAGTCTACACTTGTGGGTCAGTGTGTTGTTGCTTGTATATGGTCATTGTTGCCACCAGAAAGAAGATGGCTGAAAATGTATAGCACAATCCTTTCCCGCTGCTTAATAGATGGCTTCCTGAGTCGTTTTCCTTGGTAACGTAATTTGTTAAAGGCAGAAGGGTCTGTGTGGCTCCATCTTACAGGTGGTGAACGCAACAACCCGTCTTTGGTAAGGGTGAAAGAATGAAGCCGCGAAGATATTGGAGTGAAAGAATACTTTATAGGCTCATTATCCATGTGGTCAGGCTCATTGGCTGTTACATCCTCAGTACCCTTTACTCCACAGCAGACCTGTGGAAGTGTAGTAAAGCAGCACATGGAGATAATAGAAAATACACTATTTGCTTGCACAATGCAATCATCCTGTGCAAACAGTGAGATCATGTGTACTTCCACTGCAGCTGAAGGTACGACAATGTTACCTTCGTGAGTCATTCAATATTTGTCTGATGGCATAAAATCATAAACCGTGTTGGTTAAACGTCAACAGTCTCCTTGTGAAAGATTTATCTGATTCATTTTGGGCCATTCTCTGCCTGGTAGCAGGACTGTCTGACATGTACACTATGATGTTCTGTGCTAACTCTCTGCTAAGTCTGACTAACTTCCTCCACTGACGTCATTGGAATCAGCATTACCTGGCTCCAAAGAAAATAATCCTAAAGAAACATTTCATCAAGTAGGGTCTTTGTTGAGTGAATATGCAGATGAAGAGAACAAACTTATACAGAGAAAAAAATCGCAGTTCCACCAAAAAATGGTAAATAAGATAACAAACATTCCCAACTTCCCTTTAATAGACACATACGATGTAAAGAAAGGACACGTGCATATTTTCTTAGATACTTTGCAATATCTATTAGGTCATACTGTTGGTTAATCTCTTTCAGCATTGACGTGTGGAATGTAAGATTCGGATCACACAGTATAAAGTAGTTGTAAGCAGATTTAAATGTCAAAAACGAGCCTATACCTCCTCCTGTAGGTGGAGTGTTACCAAACATTATTCATAAAGGCACAAATGCATTGGAGAGGATCTTGACCCCTCGCCGATGGGCGTCTTTTCATATATGACTTAAGAGTTGCTGCTTTGTTCATATAGCTCAGAATGAAATTGTTTTGTGCATTACCAAAGGTTTTTTTATTATGTGGTGTGGCTTTTGACTTTTTCCAGAACAAACTGTACTGTGGCAGATGCCAACAACACTAAACCTTATCATTATGTTCTGGGAGCCCTGGTTTATATACTTTAGAGTAAATAGTCAGCGGGAACCTGTGAGTCAGTTTAGGAAAGGACTTCCTATTTGTCATCGTTCAACATTTCTTTGTTTACATCCAATATTTCTGATTCAGTACGTAGAGTTGATTCTGAAGCATGTTGTGCTTTAAACATCTCTCATTTGTCATGCTTGACAAGCCATATGAAAATGTAGCTCTATAAATCAAAGGCGGTATGTGTTTTTATGTGTGTGGAGAGTGAGCGCCCTTTTCTATGTGAGTGAAGTCCATTCACCCGCTGTTGCTTTCATGACTTGCTGAACTGTAACACCAGTTAAGCACACAGACCAAGTCCTCCTCTGCAGACATAAAGGCAACAGAAAGACCGAAAGGGCAGCAGGATTAAGGGAGAAATCAAACGCTAGTGAGAATCTCAGCGACAGATGAATCTCATCCTGTCCAAAAAGGAAAAACTCAAAAGAAGCTGACATGCTGTGACGCACATTATTTTAAATCAATCTTTTAATGCTCTGCCACGTTTGCAAGAGCCCCGAGAGGATGTTGGATTGCATTGTGACAGTGTCATAATGTGCTGGGGCCATAATCTTTTATTAAATTTCAAGGTAACACTTTAAAAAGGAAAGTGATACAACAACAACAAGCTGTCTGACAGATTATCCGTGCTGCTTTCAGCACCCAGACAAGCTGAAAGAGGAGACGCATTTACTGCTGATTTGGAAGCATGGACCGTGTTGATTCAAAGCTGCATTAAAACTGTCACACAGAGAGAGCCTTCATCGCACGTCGTCTCGAGATGCTCTAGAACAGCATACTTTTATTTTTGAAACAGTGCTGACAAAATCCTCAGCATTATTTCTGTGGCTCCAAAGGCCATTCAAAGCAGCAAATCAGCCTCCACTGCACACAGGGTGCCAAATCATTTCACACATGAACTTAATATGCAGTAGATGGATACAGATTTAATGTAGCAGCAAACAGACCCACACACAGAGTAAAACAGGGCGATGTTTGTTCAGTAAAAATCAACTTATCATCAGCGTTGCTGGGTGAATATCAGATACAGTTTCTTTGTTTGAATCTTTTCTTTGTACCTGGTGCATCAGGTAGATTTCTGACTTCTTTTTCCAGGAGTGTGCGTGTTTTAAAGAAACCTGACAGACAGAGCAGCACCAAGCTGTGCATGATCATAATCCATATATGACGATGATTTATCAGACGATGTTGATATGTGAGTTTTCTAAAACAACCATTACACACACAAGGCAAATATGATGCTGGTTCATTTGATATGTATATAAAAAAACATGTCAGATGATCCTGATGTTTCCTCCTATAGTTAGTCCCATGGGAATAACGCGCTGCGCGGTGGATTCACGCACACTGCGATTCAAATAATACTATAAACCTGTCACTGCATGAACTTCCACGGCAAAGTAAATATGCTAATCTCAAGTTTCTGACATTTAAACATTATTCTGCGAGCTGTGTGAAGTTGGGTCATTTGAACGCACCCCGCTGTTTCTCTTCAGTATTAAACCTTTCTTAACTCTTGTAACTACTAAAGCTCGTCACAGGCTGATGCCATGTTAGCAGATAATTCATTATTGTGTTGTCTTTCCGTATTGTAAATCAATTTTTTGCTTTTATAAAAGTCGTATTCAGAACCAGAAAATTACGCATTGAAAACGTCATTGTTCCGGTTGCATGCGTTGCTACAATATGCGCATCAGACGCGTCTAGTGGCATTCTTAATAATCCCATATGTTGTATGTAAAGGTGATATGCAAAAATGAAAACATGAATAAATCTGGCAGGAGACTGGCAGAACTTTATTTCACAGTCTGCAGCATCTGAAGCGCAGAAGTTTGTGGAACGCTTTCTTGAAGTCCTCGTTGGACATGGTGTAAATGATCGGGTTGATGAGGGAGTTCAGATATCCCAACCAGGTGAAAAAGTCAAACAGCTCGGGGTTCAAACAAGAGTCACATGTGGCCACCAAAAGTGTATAAATGAAAAAAGGCAGCCAGCAAACGATATAAGCGCCGAGGATTATTCCCAGAGTCTTCGTGGCTTTTCTCTCTCTGGCTGCTGAAATCCGCTTTTTCTCCAAAAGCGCATCTGACACCGTCACCTTCACCTGGTTCTCGCTTGTGGACGACCCTGTGTCGCTGGACGGAGTGTCGTGTCTCCCGCACTGCAGGGAGGCTGTGGATCCGGGGGAGTTGGTGACCAGGTGCGCCGAGGTGAGTCTTTTCCCCACCTTCTTGGGAGACTGCTTGAGGATCCGTTTCCGAGCCTCCACGTATATCCGTCCGTAGAGGACAATAAGCAGTAATGTGGGGATGTAGAAAGCCCCGAAGGTAGAGTAGATGGTGTAGAAAATGTGATCCGTGTTGACGCCGCAGCTGGTCAGCTCCTCCGCTTTCACCTGCCTCCAGAAGAGAGGCGGCAGAGAGATGGAGATGGCAATGACCCAGGCTGTGGCCACCATCCCGGCTGCGCGTCCTGGCGTGCGCTTTTTCGTGTATTCCACTGCGTCCGTGATGGCCCAGTACCTATCCAGAGCGATTACGCACAGGTGCAGGATGGACGCAGTGCAACACGTTATGTCAGAGGAGAGCCAGATGTCGCACACTACCTGCCCCAGCGTCCAGGTGTGGATGACGGTGTACAGGACGCAGATGGGCATCACCAAAATAGACACGAGCAGGTCTGTGATTGCCAGAGACGCGATCAGAAAGTTGGCAGGGGTTTGCAGTTTCTTCGACTGGGAAATCGTTGCGATGACAAAAGCGTTGGATAAAGTGGTGGCGAGTGTGATAAGAGAGAGAACCCCAGCCAGACCGATTTGATAGGCGAGACTCTCCGTCTTCTCATCCACAGTGACTGGATGCGTAATGAAACTGTCGTTTGTGGTGTTCGCCGGCTGAGTTGTCTCTACTTGACCAGAGAGCTCCATTACTTTTATGCCACCTTCTGATATGTCGGACATTTAAGTTGCCTTTGCTCTCGATGAACTATATCATCCGGTCATATAAGTAGAATCAGTCTGAAGTATAAAGATTAGGTCCTTTCTTCCTCATTGTCTTCTGTCACACTGGGTTTGAATGTGCAGATGCCAAAACGGGGAAGCAGGTGTCCGTTCATCACAGAAAATCGGGCGTTCTCCGCCTTTATCCATTAAACAAAACTCCCCAACTGCACTGACACACAATAAATAAGACAGAGACGGTTTGTGAGTGGGTGATCAGTGCGTGAGCAGTGCGTCCTGATGTGCCACCATCTGGGAAATGTCAAAAATAATCCTAAGAATAAGTTCTCCAGAGCTGCGTCTCTTCGGGCCCCCTGTGGTTAAATGGTGAGCTAACCCAAAGTCTCGGTTTTATACAGACTCTGACATCAAACATGCTGATCACAGCCTTGTTTTCTTCTCTTTTTTTGTCTTTCTCAATGTGGAGTAGGCTATCTGCTGTATCTGCTGGGTCATAGTGCCCAGTGTTTCTCTTTGGTCACATTACACGCGCCTTTAGGTTAGATATTAGTCTAACCTAAAAGATATTATTACCACAGGAATAGTTTTATTATTGTACTACTGATTCATAGATCACATGTGAGACATCCCAACAACATTTTGTCATTGGGTTAGAAACAACTCTGCTGGTTACCATGCTGTAGTCTAGACATGACTGAGTAATAGGGTCAGGGGTGTAAAAAACTAAAACTACAGGTCTAAAAAGTCATTAAATCATGTGCAATTATAAAATGAGTGAAAGAAGGCGTAAGAAATACAGGTAACAAAATAAATATATCATTTCACTAGTTCATCTATCAGTGATTATATGTGTCGGTGACTGACTTTTAGCCCCTCTGATGTTTGGAAACAGCTGTCGTTGGTATTGACAGCGGTCGCTGCCCGTTGTAAAACTCTCTTTGTCATGCTGTGGATGGTGCATATTCTCAAATTTGGTGTTTGCTTTCACAGCAACTGGTAATTTTGATGACATTAATTCTTAGTCTAACCAGGAGATAAATATTGTAATTAGTTTCTGAATCCTCCCCACATGTGCACGTACACTCGCACACACACACCCACACACACACACACAAAGTGTCAAGTTTCCAAACCAAGGATTTGAAATGACACCAAGTAATGAATCTGCAGATATATATTTCTTTCTCATCTCAAGTGACCATAGTAATCAAATCTCTCCTTCACCTTTTATTGATTTGTTCATCTGAAACTTTTAATTGAAATTCGGTTGTCATTTAGTTTGCACCCAATATTCAATATTTGAGAAGTTAGTTGAGTTTTTCTTGTGTAGGGCTCAGGTGGCTTTGTTAAGACCTGATAAAAAAACTCTGTATATATCTGAAAAAAGGTTTGGCATTGTAAAGTTTAGTTATAAATAAATGTAGTTCACCTTGCTTTGACATAATGCTACGAATATTACATCCTCTCATTTACTATCTGAAAGTCTGTGCTGCATCTTCAGTCACGTTTCCATTTTATATTTTCTTCTTTTTTAAGCTTGCATATTATCTATAGCAGCTAGTTCTCTTCTCTTCTCTTCTCTTCTCTTCTCTTCTCTTCTCTTCTATTCTCTTCTCTTCTCTTCTCTTCTCTTCTCTTCTCTTCTCTTCTCTTCTCTTCTCTTCTCTTCTTAGAAAAACTGTTTTGGTTATCTGCTGATTTCGAAGCGTAAATCTGCTTTGCTACTTATTTATAAAGAGTTTCCAGAACAGCAGCTGAAAAGAAAATAATGGAGAGAAATATAACCTATTTTCAGATGTATGAGGCACTGGATATTTGCAGGTTTCACAGCAAGTCTTTTTGTACTCAAAGATTGGATGGCATACGTAGAAATGGCTTTTTTCATAATCACTTCAGCTTTTGTGATTCGTTACATTTTCTTTAAGAAATGCTTGTTCTAGTTTTGATTGATTTTATTTGTGTGGATAATTGTTTATTGTAGCATCACAATGTGTTTAAAAGTCTCTACAGTGGAGAAGTGTGAGGCTTATTGAAGCCCTTGCCCTGTTGAATTTCTAACAGACTTTATTTAGAAAGTCTGAGTTATAACGAATCATCAGTTGCAGGAAACAGGGAAATTGGATCAAAGTCTCTCAAATACAAATGCAGCTGGATCAAATACAGTTCAGGTTCCTGCACAATAGCAGGATCTTTTTTTTCAGATGCATGTGTTTGGCAAGTGTCTGTGTTACATAATTAAGGTAAATTCTCCTGAAGTATGCATTTTGTTTTTACCAGCTCTCATGAAAAGTATGGCCCTTTAGGTTAAAAGCATTTTTAATCTTAATGAGGCAGATACGTCATGTTGGTGTTACTTTTCCAGGAAGAGTGAACATTACAGAGCCTGGAGATGCTGTATACGGTTTATTGAATCCCACACTAAATTAATCTGTAAGGTATGTGATGTCTCGTCCTACATAATTGGTTTTGCTGATAATGAATTCTTTCTGGGGATACCACGTCTACTGCAGTGAGGTTTTATTGACTTTGTTGTAAAACCTAATATAGTGTACTCGGTACAGTATTTCTGTGCATCACAAGTGATGATCACGAGCGTCGTTATTCCCCAGTGTCCGAGCCGGACACAGAGCATTGTGGTAGATGCTTTAGTGAAATTGATTTTCCTGTGAGTTCATGATTGCGTGTACCCCTTGACTCACAATGACTTCCCGGAGCCTCTAATGCACAGGAATTGGGTGTAACATGGCTGCCATTACCAGTGTTTGTAAGAAAACACATGCTTGTTTCCTATTTTCACACCCTACTGTATCTTTTGATCAAATAACACGCAGAAACACACACCAATGGGTGGATTCGAGGTGGGGTCAACATGTCATCTATTCTGTTCTAAATCCAATTTTATACTAGGTACGTGGGTCATGGTTGCAATCTCAGACCAAATCATAAGAAACACATTTATACAGTTGCCAGAGCTGAAATGTAATACTTTCTTTTGTTTCTGAGCTTCACTGCGTGTGGTCTAGTTTCAGCAACTGCAGCACAGGGCAATTTCAGTGACTCTCCGTCTGTTATCACTCCTCATCTCTAAACATATTGCAACTCAGCAGCCTAGATAGCTAGATCCAATCTCACACACACACACACACACACACACACACACCTACTTTAAGTTGGGTAATAAGGTAACCAGCAAGCCCCAAAGTCAAGACATTAAACAACATACAGTCACAGGATGATATGGAGTATTAAACCATATTCCTTAGGTTATTTGGATTTTTTAATTCACCTGTGAGGACTTAAAATTTAAAATGTAAGATTTTATTCTGTGTTTTGCATGGCAGTGTAGTGGGTACCGCTGTCGCCTCACAGCAAGGCTGGGGGCCAGGTTCTAATCCACAGGTTGTCCGGGTCCCTCTCTGTGTACGGTTCTCCTTACTGTCCAAAGACGTGTGTGTTATGTTAATTGTTGACTCCAGATTGTCCATAGGTACCTCTACTGTATATGTGGCATCCTGTCTAGAGTGTATATGTATAAAACACTGAATCGAGGTTTTACCAATATGCCATAGCTACCGACATTTCTCTCTGTCATTGAACGTGCAGTGTAAGTTGACATTTCCGATGTTTATTAACAGTGCTACACAAACTGAAGTTCTTCGTGGACAAACTCATTTTTAGGGTGAATCTCTAAATAATGTGGTCATTTCATTCTAGCCTGGATAACTGACTGCTCTGAGCTGTTCTGAGTGAGACCAAATAGGACAAGCCCAAATCAGGGCAGATCCCTTGTTGATCCCTGTTTACCCATAACCATCAATGGGGGGAATGGCGTCTTCTTAGCCAAGTGTTTATTAGATGAAAAGCGGGGGAAATGAAGTTGAACATCTGGATCCTACAGCAGCGTAGCTACATGTGTGCATTACTAAATATGACTGATAGCAATATTGCTTTGCATACACATTTTGCTGTAATCTTTGAAGTATAGTGCGGGATGGGACTTCTACCAGTATGTATATCCTGAACGCTGCGTGAAACTACAGTGAGCGAATCAAAATATAGGACACGTGTTAAGTCCCAGAACAGTCCCACTGCAGTGTGCCCAAACCTGATCTGATAGCATATGGTCCCCTCTGCTAAGCAGCTCTTGAAGGCCTCATGCTAAAAATGTATCAGTAGAGATTTGGAGCTTCTATTTACAACTGGAGACTTGGGGGATTACAGCCTTCCAAGTCTGAAAATCATACGAAGAAACTGGTGCCACCATGCAGAGGGCTGTGTCACTTTGTGCCCCATTTTTAAGGAGGTCGTACTGAGTGGCTTCGCTTGAAAAGCATTTTACCAGACATGCAATGAATTAGAGGGGAGGAGGTATATGCTAAACGCGCAGTGTTGAGCAGAACTGTGTTCTCAGGAAGAACAACACCAGTTAGGTGGTGTTGGTGACTGTCCGTTGATAACAGGCCTGATTTACTGTGGTCAGACTCATCCCAGGCTTTAGTGGAAGTGGCTGATTCCATTTGAAGAGTGACGGGAACACGGACTGCAAGTGGTGGTTTGTTGTTATCAGAACTTTTAATAGCTGGCACTGGTCCACTCTGCGAGGACGACAGAGCGAGTGTAGAAATTGATTTATGAAGCCGTGGCAGTGATGCTGCAGTGATACCATTGTGTCAGTCACAAAGACGTTGTTGCATAATGCATATCATTCTATAAACATTTGCAGCATGCAAATATATTACAGCAGATGGCCTCATTATGACAAAGTAAGATTACCCAGTGGCTCTATGGATTGCTCTGAGATATGCAGTCAAGAACAGAACTTGATTATATGATTGTAAGAGCAGACTGGATTTACTGCCTGCTGGAAAGTATAGGCTGTAATTTGTGTTACGTACAGTGTGTGTGTGTGTGGTTAGTGTGCTGAAATAAACCGAGGTGGATATAGAGGAGGTGACCGGTCTAGACCTCTGTGGGCAGACGAGTGTTAACGTCGTACTAGCGTGGGTGCAAGCTCGCAGAGTGTGAAAAAGAGTTTAGTGAGCAGGATGGGTACGGGGTTGGTGTTGGGAACAAGCATCGCTGACAACTCATCACCTTGTCTGATATCTGAAAAAGCTCAGGATGCTTCTGGATAAACGATATGCCATCAACTAAAAGGTGGAAGTGCAGGGTTGTAGTCGCAGGGTGTGCTACAACTGCCGCTTCGCTTCAGGAACGGCGTGTGTTTAAAGAGATTATTTATTGGGTAAACACTTCTCAGCTCGCTGCCCACGTGGAGCCACTTCCATCAGGAAAGGGAACTCTTCTAAAAGAAAAGTAATAAAGATAGTAAAGTGTTTTAGCTACCAAAGGAGCACTAAATGTGAGAAAGCAGAAGGACTGGGGGATACAGTGTTCTTTCTACACAGGCTAGAGAAACAGCTTTCCCATGTGACTGTTTACACTTCAGATTCAGTAGTACAAAGCCATCTGTTTAACTGTGTCAAACAGCACCAGATGCAGCATTTAACAGTTTTGCACACTATTATACACCAAACACTGTGAGCTGCTGCATGTCAAGGCCCATTGAGTTGCTGTTTTTGTGTTGTTGTCACAAGCCTGACTTCTCTGTGGGGATTCCTGCCACTGTGACGCGGAATTTCTTTATTTACTGTACTTACATTGTATATTTTATGGTGCGGTGGAACAAGTTGTGCATGGTGTCATGTAGGATTTAACTGGCTGATGAGTGTTTCAATCATAGTGTTTAACACTGCAGTTCCCTCAAAGGGCTTAGTCCTTGTCTGCCCACTAAGGGGTGCTGGTGGGTGAGCATCATAGAAAAACAGACAAATATATGATGATGACGATTCATTCATACAAAACTCTTTTTGGAATTGGATGATGTAAAAAAGCTCAAATATGCTGAAAGTAAGCGGAAAACATACATATCTTAATCTTGATGACTCATTGATGTTGTTTTGTTTTTTCTTATTAAATTCAGTTTTGTTTACTGAAACTCTTACTTCATCTATGCAACAAATACAGTGCTGGGAAAAGCTCCCTTGCTGATTTCTTTTGCATATTTAAAATATTCACAGGAGACATCATTAAGTACTTATGTATGAAAACATATCTATAACAGATTGTATCAGGTATCAGTAGTAGTAGAGTATGTACACCAGTGTGTAGGATCCTTGTCCTTGCTCTGGCCAGATATGAACCATTAGACCAGAAGAACACATACACTGGGTCATACCTTCATTCACTGTGCGTGGAGGCGATAGCTTAACTGAGAATTGTGTATTATATGAGCAAATACATAACTTTTACTGACAATTTTGTATCATTGCCATTTCCTGCATATTCAGAGTTTTTAATTATTAGTTCTAAACAAACTCGAGAAGAGACATGTTGTGAATGTCTAAAATAGAAAAAGAAAAAAAAAAGTCTGCAGGACGCCGTCCAGCTTCTTACTGTCAGTATGCACAAAGACAAATGTATGGATGCTGTAACTCAGCCTTCCCTCACTTTCCTCATTCTGCATACACATATTGATTTAATATATGTTTTTAGTCCTAACCCTGAACCTAAGCTCAATTTCATTAGCTGCTACTTTTTCAGATAAAGACCAGACCACCTCATAAGTGCTATTTAGTTTACTTGGCAGATGCTTTTATCAAGAAGCGACATGCAAGGAGAAATCTCCAGCAATTACCATTCGGTTTCTGTATCATGTTACATATATAGATTTATTCATCAGTGACATATTGCAGATGTGATGTGTGAATAAGCTATTAATTTTTGGGTGCTATCATGAAGATATCACAATTTTAAACATACATAAACATAAGTTTCATCTACACAGAAAAAAAACATGCTGCACAATAGATTTACAGAATCTACTGAGCTTGTTTTTGTGTCCATCTTTCTGCTGCAGTTTTGCCTCTGACCTGGATTCTAGCTAAGTTGCTATAGACTTATTTGGTAGGGGGACGTCCCTTGACAAACTGAGCTCCTCTCCGCCCCTCTGTCCACACTGTCCTGTAGTTGTGCTTCAACCTCTCCGTCTCCGTACCTCTGTGCGGGTATCCCCGGCATCTGAGCTGTATGTTTCCAGATGGACAGCCACTCTGAGCCTGGTTTTGCTGGAAGTTTCTTCCGTTAAAGGGAGATTTTCTCTCCACAGTCTAGTACTTGTTTTGCTTTCACTTTAAATTCACTAAACCTCTTCCCTCTGGGATCAATTTTAAATTAAGGGGTGTTAGATGTTATAATGTGAGCTGATATGACCCCTACTCATCTACCACTGTGTAATAGTAGGGTAGGGTGGAACTGAAACAAATTATTTTAAAGACTGTTTACTCGTATAGTTAAGAATAACCACACCAACAGTGTCAGTGCAAGACTGATATGATATTATATCATTATTTATTATCTCCATTAAATTACAGATGTTTCCTCTTTTTTCTTTTTGCAGATCACTTACATGTGATGTACACATTAGCTTAAGATCAACAAAAGTCAGTAGTGGAGGACACACAACCTTTTTTAAACAATCATTTCAGCTAACGTTCAATTAATAGTTTATTTTACATCCATGGAGCCAACGCAGCCGTCTCCTTCTGTACCTGCTGGGAAAACAGAAGCACACTACTGTAAACAGAAACTGCTGCTGTCTCTGTGCTGTTTAATAGGAATAGAGCTATTTAGGACTTAACATTACGCTACAATAAAGTCTTTCTGCATTTAAGTCTTGTGATATCTAATTTTTTCAGATATTTTATTGACTATATTACTTCAGAAAACCTAAAGCTTGAAGCCGTTTACCTTGTTTAGCTCAGGAAAAACTTCTTGGATGGCGATGTCCAATAGAACATATGTCAGCTGAGGAAGCAAAGGCGGAACAAAAGCATTAAGGAAAGGGATCTTTAAAACAATATAAATAAAATAAGTATAGTGATACTGTAGTGAGGAATATTAGATCAAACTGTGTGTGTGTGTGTGTGTGTGTGAGTGAATGCCCTTGTACCTGTTTGTTAAGAATCGGCTGTTGCAGTCCATCAAAGAGTAGACGCACTCCTTCATACTTGGCCTCATCTCCAATGCATTTACCCAGAAAGTCTAAAGATAAGTTATATATTAATTTACAGCCAGCACATAAAATCTTCCCTTTTGTAGTCACGTGTGCATCCATCTGTTCGAAGAAATGTCTGCACCACAAGGGGTCTACAAATTACAAAACAGCAGAACCAACTAAATACCTGGAATATATTTCATCATCTCTTCAAAAGTCTTCTTTGCCCTCCTCTGCTTTTCTTGAGCTGACCGGGGCAGACTGCTCTCACAGAAAACAGTGTCTAGAAAAGGAAGAAACATCATTTGAAGACTAGTTCAGCATTTTAGGAAATACTCTACATCAGCTGGAGGTCCCCATTAACAGCACATGGATCTTTTTTTTCAGAGAGTTTTACAAAAAAACCTTACAAATCACATTCATGTGAGCAAACTGTGGTAAACCTCGAAGCAAGGTGATGAGTGAGACAAGCCGATGCTCCTGGACCACTTGGTTCAGTTTATACTGAAGGTAGTAATCTGTGTAGGCCTCCAGTGTGTTCTTGAATAGGATCCTGCCACCCGTGAGGAGGTGGTGCAGCCAGTCGGGGATGTGGAAAACAACTCGGCCTGACAACCATCAAGAGAAGAAGAGAAATAGGGAATGAATAGTCATGATTTGTGCTCTCTGATCAGTTTTGATCTAATAAACTCAATCCAGCTGGTTAACAAATAAAATAACAATGTAAAGTGGGTTCTCCACCATATGCATACAAACAATATACAGATTGCAATTTACAAGCTCGGCTTACCCACATACATTAAGTAGTCATACACCCCCTCAACAGTGATCATTTCCATGAAGTAGTTCTGATTGTGTCTCTTCTCGGCCGCTTCTGATCGGTTGGCGTTGTTTTTGAAGAGGTCATTGAAGAGCTGAGAGACAGTGACTTCATTTTCATGACTGGTAGTATAACTTCAAAACTAATAAAACTAATAAAAAGCTTTCGTGCATTTTAAAGCAATTGTATAAATGAACATGAAGTGGTAATTGGTGACTTCTTTTTCCCACAGGATCAAAGACTCTAGGTCTATTGCACAGTAAAAAGACTTTAGTAGTTATAAAATATGGATTCTCAACCTTTTTGTCATTTTCTGAAGTGGGGCTCAGAATAGTGAGCTCAGGGCGACTGGGTTTGGGTTTGGGAGATTCACAGGAGTTGAAGAAGGACTGGATGAAAGGCTCTAGGTGTTGCCCTTTCTGGCAGAGAAAGCAGAAATCTGTATGAGGTTAATAATTCTATTGTCACTGCAGCAGGATTTCTCCGAGTGTCTAAATCAGACACCAACATTATGATAGATCTTACCTCTTTGATCAGTTTGCTGGGAACTGATTTAATCATTTTTCCTGTGAAACACAGACACGTTTTCTTAGTGAAGTGTGACTTTTGTCATTGTCTGAGACACAGTTAACTTTTCTCCACATCCAAGGTCAGACTGAGCTGACGTTTTAGCAGGGAGTTTGACATGTTTATGTTTAATCCATCTCACTGGTTTCAGACACATTCTGTAAACCCTGCTCAACAATGTCTTATACTTTACCTAGATTCACGTCAGGTAACATCTTATCCAGGAACTGAGACTCCATACTATGAGGAGACAGGAAGTCAGCTAAGAGCTGACTGTTGCTCAGCTCAGGGTGCTGCAGAAGTTTCTGCAAAGAAGACATATAAAGACACAATGCACAAAACATTGTCTTCTTCTATAGGTGGACATTATTCAGACGACCTTAATAAAGGTTTGTTTACATTTACTTAACAGTTATGCACACATTAATGTTATTTCCTCTGAAGTATCCCCAACAAAGTACTGTGCAGAAATAAATATGTAGTAGAAGTTGGACATTTGTGTATTGTAATTCCATTTTGGATTGATCTTGGGAAATATTTCACTTCACCAGCTAAAAGAATCTAGAAAGTATAACGTTAGAATGTTTAAAAACATTTTTTACAACACAACTAATAAGGTTTAGAAGCAAAGACTGTGGATTGTGGAAGAAGTGTCTCCTACCTGAAGATACTCCTGGAATTCCTCCCGCTTCGATGTGAGGAACTCGTAATTCTTAGGACCAATGATTCTCTTTGAAGGCAACTGTGCATCTGGAAACGAGCCTGGAAATGAGAGAGCGCACAACAAGAAAGGAACGCTGAAAAAAATATATAAAGAACATGCTTCCTTTGTCCTTCAGTAGATAAATGGCAGTTCTGTAGATTCCAATGCAAGTCACTCTGTGACACAAAAGGGATATTTCACTTATTTACCTTCCAAAACTAAGCTTCATTTGGAAAAAACTTACCATGAAATTCAGTGAGCTTTGACTCAAGCACATAGAACTCCAGATATCTTCTGTACACAGACCAGTGCTCAGTCTCATGTCCCACTGCAGGTGAACAGAGGAATATATATTGAGACCAGTGCCTTTATAGTGTTGTAAAACATAAAACAAATGTTATCATATAGACAGAAACTACATCAGGCAAAAAGATAATTCTCTGTTTTTACATTCATCAGCTCACAATTAGCTCAAATAAAAAAGAAAAATTAAAAATGCATGCCATGAATGAGTTCAGGTCTTAGGAGGTTAGGAGACTGTGCATGTTTGTAGAACATAGTTGTATAATGAGAAGTCTGTAAGATGCAGACCAACGCTTCAATCAATCAACCTATTAAAATGTATGAAGTATAAACTAACGAAGACAACATAGAAAATACAACTGAAAAATATCTAACACAGCCTACAGTAGCTATTTTCAGCTCTTTGGAAGACACAATTTTACTCTATTGATTTTTGTAAATGTTTATGTTTAACAAGCAGAATGCCAGCAGGGAAAATCGATGGGATCTCAGTTATTGACATGATGCTCTTCCCTGTCATTACTACATGTGGAGGACAAAACCTGTTTTTACATTAAAGTCTTATCCTGTCTGACATTTGCAATGTCAAACATGTCTGAGTTTGTAGTGCTGTGTCTACTGTACAATCTGGCCACTGGCCACATAGTAGTTGTGTTCTGATCCAGATCGTTTGTTTACTTTGGTATTTGCTCTCTGGAACAAACTCCAGTTAACACGAGACTCCTTTCGTTTCCTGGCCATCTGCATCATGCAGAACCTCACGCCATAATTGAGTCCACTCGCCTCCTCCATCACAGTGTGGTTCGCTAGTGGGCCACTGCCAGGGACAGAGAGAGACTGCAGCGCATTGTCTTACAATGAGCTAGTGCTGAGTGTCTTGCTCAAGGGCTCACGTGGTATGGCGGATGGGCTAGAAGACCAGGCAGGGATTCAATCCTGCCACCTTCTGCATCCCAGTCTGATGTTTATCCCACTGAGCTACCAGGTTGCTTTTGAAAGAAAACTTAAAAACTCTCTGTTTCCTCTGGTTTATTATCAGCGAGTGTTTATTGTTGTTTTCATTATTTATTTTGTTTTTGTATTTTCTTATTTCCTTATTTTTGAAACCTTTTTTGAAATGTTCATTGGATGTGTTGAATTAGGGCAAATGTTTAGTACCTTAAACAACATTATGTATGAGTAGACTGTTAAGAGACACTTGCTTATTTACTGTTAAATACATGATGTTAATGCGCATTTCCGGGGATATGACTTACAGTAACGCCACACATTATTAATCACATGTTTCCCTCAAATCTAAAGCTATAGCCGAGAGAAGTCGGATGCCACAGCCTGATTTGTCATTTTAAAAAACAAAGCAGAACAACCTCTCTCAGAGTGGACAGAAGGCAAAGTCCTTTCAGCCTCACCCGCTTTCCTGTCGTTGCGTTCCACATCAATGCAGAACACAGGAATCCTCTCCCTCTTCACATCGTCATCATAGAAATCAATGTATGGGATGGTGATGTTCCAGGCTGAAAGGTTTCGTGGGGTGCTGGGGGTGGAAGCTGCCTCCATAGGGGAGTCGTCCTCCAACACCATCATGGCTTCCTCCACCTTAAATGGGAGGAAGCAAGAGAGGTCAAGATGTAGAAGTAAACATGGTGAAAAGTTTAAACCTCAATCTGAAGATCTCTACTAGCTGATGATTTATTGTTTTCATGCTTCTTTTACATGCTTCTTTTCTATTCTATTACTTTCTATACAGAGAAGAAATACTAGAATTGACTAGATCAGAACTGTGATAAAGAGACGTGTCAGCTTACTTTCTTTAAAGAAAAGCAGATATTTAGTCAGTGTTTGGATTTAGCACTGTTGTGTTGTGCAGAAAAGCTTTGCTAAAACTTCATTTAACTTTTGATACTATTTTATTTATGTTGAAGGCAAAAAAGTTTCAAGAACACTGAAGTTCCACTGGATTTTTAGAACATTTCTCTTGTGGGAATGATGTTAATATCTTGGGAATTCAGACAGCAGGGATCACAGACTAAAACCTGTGATATCATCAAAATACTAGGTTCTAGGTTTTACACATTGGTTAACTGTACCTTTCTTTTCTTTACTCGCCAATGCCCCCAGGTGGCAATTACTTTTACAGTTTAGAGGAGTGCTTTAGTTTTAGTTTTCATTTTGAAATACCTTGATTAGTTAAGAACAAAAAATGTTATGACAGATCTTTTTGATACTTGATATTGCATTTTATTATTAAGGTTTAGACAAATTAACCTAAATCAGGTTCTTTGGTTTGTTTTTTATCTAGAAGTGAAACACAGTTGTGTGTTACATAAAATCATTTGGTTTGTGTTCTCTAGACAGGAATGTATCATTCCAAAAAAAAGGAAAACATGACCCGATCTAGATGAGCTTTACCATATCGTCCTCTCCCTCTACCAGCCCATAAGATGGTAGCATGGCTCCCTCCATAGTAGTGCTCTTGAACACGCCTTTGATCTTACTGCCAATGCGGCTGATCCCAAAGGACTCGCCCCTCTTTGATGTGTTCCTGCAGGCCAAACAAAGATGTTATTAGACAATGAGTAATGCAGGAGATATGCATGGCTTCAGCAAAGCACATGCAGCTTGAGAGAGATGACACAGAAAAATCCATTAAGGAGAGAAGGGAAGGGGAAGGAGGGAGCCCTGTACTGCATTGGTATTATGACAGTACGTGGGAGAAAGAAGCCGAACGTAGCCAAACCAAAGCGAACATGGAACTCTACAGACATCTCACGATGAAATGTCTGGGTTGTTGGTTAAGCACACAGCACACAGCAGTGATTTCATTACAGGTGTCTAGTTTCAGTGGGATCACAACTTTTATAATGGCAAGAATGTATGATCAGTTAAAGCACAGGAGCTCTATGCCAGTGCCCTGGACCAGCAAGATAGAATAAAAATCACCATATCACCATGGTGACACGCAATACACAAGAAGCTAAACACTGAAAAGTCACTGCACTGACAAATACAACAGGTTGCCTTTTGCCTATAAACATGACGAGCTGGAACAATAATAAATGACAAATAAAAACGAGGTTGCAGGCATCCAAACCACCATGCAGGCATCTGGCTGGGAATGGGGGTTACGAGTGGGGAAGTGACATGACATTACGTCGAACGTCCTGTGACACACAGATGGACCCTGACTTACTTGGGTGATGAGTGGCGGTGGGATAGCGAGCCGTATGGGAAGGCTGTGAATGTGGACTGGGCATGGAGGGAGTTAAAAGATGCAGGTGAAGAGCTGCCAGAGGCGGTGAAGAGTGAGGATGGGGACTCAGGGCTCCAGTCCCAGGAACTACAAGCAGAACAGGGGCACGTCCCCATAGACAAGAGGAGGGAGAGGACCATGGTTCATACCAGGGCAGGCAGTGTGGTGGTTACAGAATCAGAGGGGACATACCGTCACAGACACAGCATGGTGATGGCAATACATAGATGGAGTAACGAGCAGACAGACGCGCAGACTGGAGGGGGGTTTGCCGAATCACAGTCATGGAGGTTTAGGTTCATAGTACGTTAGCATCTTCTATCATCCACTAAAATCTCCTCCGAGTGGCACAATTGATGCTGCTTTGAAAACTGCCTTCATAACAACATCACTCTTATGAACATATAACATACAACCAGGAAACATCTCCCTCATGTTCCCCCGAAGTTTAGATCAGCAAAATTGAGTCAAGCTAACAGACATTTGTTGTGAAAACTAAAGCCTAAACCTTCAATAATTAAATTTTGATATTGTATTTATTCACTCTTGATCAGCTCTGCATTAACAAAAGATTAATGAGACTCAGACTTTGAATATCAATATTAACTGACAAAAACAACTGTTACAGTTTAAGCACCAAACAGAAGGCAGATTTGGGGGGAGAAGTTGATTAGCATTAAAATGATATCATAATCATATTATCTTGGTCACCCAAAAGCATGGTTGCAGTGGGCCACTGTGAATTTGTTAAAAAGGCAGCACACGTTCCTCTGTGGACCAGTCCATACAATACAATAATGTAGTGTCATTTGTATCTTGCGTGCAGCAGCACTGCTCAGCCAGCCACTATTTTAATCAGCAGACTAATGCCTTATACTCACCGAATGTCATCCAAACTGAGGCTATTTCTGGAACAATATGCACAAGGAGTTAGTGGCAGGGCCTGGTGGCCACATACACACCACACCTTGTGATAAAAAACATAACAGACAATCGCTGGACTTTTAGTCAATTTACTTGCAACTTAATTTACATTATGTTACAAAGTGGAAATCTTATAAGCATTTTGAGATGGTATTGAGACATCACTTCAAGTGAATTTAAGGTTGTATTTGAAGCAGCTGGCATGAAAGCTGCTTATCATTGGGATACAGAGAATATCCATAAAGATTTGAAAAAATTGTACAAATACAAAGAATCTAAAGGAAGTTATTTAAGTTACTCTCATCAAATACCAGATAACCTACCTGCTCATCCTGGAATTCCTGGCAGGGGACTCAGCTCCTCTCAGAAGCTGGCGGAAGTACTGAAGAGTGACGAGGCAAAACAAAACAAAATATACAATACAGGTGAATCAAAGAGTCTAAAAGCCAAATTACAGAAATATGCTACTGTGTGTTGAGTGGCTCCTTTATGATCTACCATAATTATTATTATTATGTATATTTTGGATTATGTGTGATGAGGAGAGGTAATATATTAATCTCCAGACACACACAATTATGCAAGGCAGCGGCCTGCTGTGGACAAAGGCTGATGGTCCACTCAGCTGTATTCAATGAAACACCCTCTGAGGGGTGAAATTTGGCTTGGCAGTTTTGGCATAATGCCAGTGCGATTTTATTGGCCAGTTGCGCGTCTGGTATTGATGACACAGACAATAGCGGTTGGTGCCTGAGAGATCGGGAGAGGACAGCGCAAGAGAGTCAGTCAACTCCAAATTGGCTCTAATATCAACAGATACATATTTTTTTTGTTCTGAAACAATTCAGATTGAAGTGGTGGAGGATATTTACATCTAATGTTAGGGGAAAAAAAGTCATGTTTAGTATAGGTTGTGAGCAGGATGTATGTCTTTGTATAGATGCAAACCTCATCACTGTGACAGAACATGGGGGTGAAAACATTCTCCAGGAGCGACAGCACATGTTCGTAAGCTTCAAACAAACACCTCATCGTCTGCAGTTTCACGACCTCTGCATATGGGCCCTCTGCAACTGGGAAATTAAACAACAGTGTCTTCTATAGTAATAGAAAAAAAATTAGTCATTTTTGTTAGAGATTTTAATTTTAGTTATATGTAGATATATATCTGTGTTACTTACTGTTGCGTATTTCCTCCACTATAAAGGGATCAAAGCGGATTTTGTCGACACTCTCATCCAAACAGTAGGTCTCATAGATCTTCTTCACCTCTTCATGAAGCATCATCTTCTCTGTGTCAGGCAGCTCTGGGCAAAGTATCCTATCGTTGAATTCCTCTGGCAGGTTAATAGAGTCACACATGTCAGTTTCACTGTGTATGATTGCATAATTATAGAGTGTCAAGAATATAGACAGTACTTAGCAAGTTGTACGAATAGAAATGGGAGACAGTCCACAGATTAAGAATAAAAAGTAAGACATCTACTTTATCAGATTTCAAATCTAAGTTTCATATGACAAATGCTGAGCGCCAGTTTAGCAATTTAGTGACTTTTAATAGTTTAAACAGCTTGGTAGACTGAGAACTTGTTTACATTATCCTCTGCAAGAACTGGAAAAAATCTACCGACTGCAAGGCAGAACTGCAGCACATGGACAGCCCCCTCCTGTTTTAGATAGTTCATGAAACGGAAGAGAAGGTCTTGCTGTTCTCTGATTTCTTTCAACTCCAGTTTCAGCACCTGATCCACAAAGAAGAGCAGCAAGGAACAGACAGAACAAAAATGAGAGTTTAAAAAGATGCCTATCTGGCTTACTGAGCTGGTACCTGAGGTGAACAGTAGGTGTGACAGTGCTTTATTCTTCATCGAAGGAAACACTTACAGAAGACTTTTTATTGCGAACATCGGAATACTTCTGCAGAAAAGGAACCAGTGTTGAAGTTTGCTCTGTGGCTTGTTCAGGCTGAAGCAAAAACAAAAGTAAATGAGACACATGTTCACAGTATCTTATTCACTCCACAAATAACACTGAATGTAAACAGAAGTTTCTGTTTACATCGGTACATAATGTATACTTACAGGGGAGTTGTCGATGAAAATCAAAATCAAATGATTCACAGTGTCCTGAAAAAAGACAGAACCCTGTAAGCCCCCAACAGTCATTTAAACTGTCCCCCCCAAAAAATGCATCTTTGTCTTCCATTTGCGTGCTTGGTAAATGACATTAACTGATATGCTTAAAATGAAGACTATCCTGGATTTACTTATGCTAAGCTTACAAAAGGAATCAGCAGGGGGCGGTATTTATAAAATCAGCCCTTAAATGTGCCTACACTCACAGGATCAGCCAAGTAGTCCATTGAAGGAAGGAAGACAGAACCAGCCAAGACTTCTCTTATCAGGAGAGTAAGAGATCTGAGAGGAGTGAAGAGATAAGGCAGCAGAAAATAAGGAAGTGAAAGAGTGAATACTGATCTTTATCTCCTTGTGGAATGTTTCAGTACTGATGCTGTGATGTTTTCTAACTCACTTGAGCAAACATATAGGAACACTGCGCGCTCTTTACTGTGACAGCGCTGAATTACCTGCAATCTGTAGCCTTGGGTGGAAGAATGTAGGGGAAGAGCATCTCGGTCAGTTTCCTGAGATAGAGAAGCTCATCTCTGCGACTGCGGAGAGCTACGTGGAGATCAGTTCCATATTCCTCCAGAGCAGCTTGCTGAAGACACTCTGTGTTCTTTACTACGCAGGAGAGCAGAAAGTGTCTGCTATTTAGTTTTTTAACAGTAAATCAAAATAAAAGAGTAATGTTCTGTATGTGTTATACCTTTCTGCCTGGCTTTGCTTATTATTTCAATGTGTTTCATGGAAACCTTGAGAAGCTTTTGTGTAATGAGGGACGCCACATCCACCTGAGATAGAAAATAATTCGATAAGCATTATTCACAATTAAAAACAACCCATGACTTTAACACTATATAGAGCATAACGTGTCACCTTCTGGGTTCGACGAACCAACACCGCTGCAAAGAAACGTAAAGTTACTCTCAGCTCATCGACGAACGCTTCATCGTCAGTGATGTCTCTACAAAAGAAATCACCATACAGTCACACCTGTTACTGAATATAACATAGCAATAACAATTTGTTTTACAACTTTAAGGAAATACAATCAAGTGTGTTACCTATACCAAGGATACACAAAATTTTCCAGAACCAGCTCCAGAATCTTGAAAAGAAAAACATGGCACTAACTGTGAGAGGATGTGGTCATTTAATTTAACATGAATTCTTCAAAGCTGTGTATTTATTACCTCAGACAGAGAAGCATCCACCTTAGAAGGAACCTTCAGATCCAACCATGGCTGATAGTTTTCCAATAATAAGGTTGGTCTATCAATAGCAAAAGTGAAAAAAACATCACATGGTAACAGTGATGAGCAAAAATGCTCTCTGACCACTAGAGCGCAGTGTCAAATCTTCCATAAATTCATGAGAAATAGACAACTGTGAATTGTTGAGAACAAATAATAGTAAACCAGATATAAACAATTAAAGCTGTACTGTAACTGTACTGTTCTACTTTAGGACTGTACACATTGTCTCATTTTTATTCTGTCGTTATCAGAAAAAACTATAATATTACACCATAACCACATAACTCACCTGTGGCGTTTACATTTGATTTTTCCACATACAGCACAGCTGTGGCCCAGTGGAAACAGTTCCTGCTGGTATGGCTGTAGGAGAAACAAAATTACAGGGATTCTACCAATCATTTGTGAGATAATCTAAGCATTAACAAACCTACATCGTGTTTGCAAGGTCACAGATACTATGAAATTATATTTTGACAATTCCATTGAGTATTTGCTGCTTTCTGACTTACTTTGGTCTTTGGTTTGATGGAGACTAAGATGTTGGGTAGCAAAGAGTCAGGCCCCAAAGAGCAGTAGAATGTTATGACTCCAGCCAGGAAGGACCAGAACACCATTATTATGTGAATATATCTGTCAAATTATAAGGAATACATTGCTATTAACTAAATAGAACATTATACGTCTTGGTGATTGGAGAAGCTGTTTGTGACAACTTATCTAAAGTACAATATATTATGGTTTAACAACAATGTACTTACCTGTTTAACAGCACAGTGGACAGAAGTAGGACCAGCAGCAGAAAGCAGAAGACTGGATACTGTCGCCCCAGCTCTCTAACCCGGCCCAGACTCATCCTGCGTCTTATTTTCTGTAAATAAGCCCTGAAGCGACCCATCTTTACATGAGCCTACTGTATCTCACTGTAAATGAAAGAGTTCATTATGGAGCCACACGCAGGTTGAATATAAACACGGGCGTGCAGCTACGATGCATAACTACAACTCGTGTAATGTTCTTCGTAATTTAGGCACAGAGCATGTTGGCTTTATTTAGAAACTCCGATACTTACTGTAAGGGTACGGTGCTTGTTATGGGCCATTTCCCATTGTAGTTCAGCAGCGACACCATGGATTAGCAGAATAAATACCCAGGCTGTTAGTAAAATAAGCGTGGGATGCGCGAGGTGCAGCACACAGCTGTACACACCAGGATTAGTCGTGATTACGCAGCATCGTCGGTAGCTAGGCCGGTTTTTGGCTAATGGCTAACGGCTCTCCAGCTGTCACTCCTGCCCGCTGAGGGGCAACGGTTGGTGCCTGGTCGTCGGCGCTGGAGACGCGTGATGTCACCTCCGCTGTGCTCGCTGATGAACAAGCAGAAACCTGGAGGATACTGGCTCCTGTGGTTTACTAGCGAAAACAAATGTCAGCGAGTAAAATAACTAGATAAGCCACAAAACAGGACGCGGTGTGATGTCTATTTTTGCATTTGTCAAATTAATTACTAGGTACTAACTTGCCCTTTACCCAATTAAAGAACGCATGGAAACCGAAACACGTAGTAATTTTAGCTTTTCATTAGTTTTTGCGGTCTCCATTAACCGCAAATTGAAAACGCATGAGCACAGTTGTCATGGTTACCCGCCGTTTATCCACGATGACCTCAAAAGCAAATCTTAATATTCATGTCTAAATTAAATTATTTCTTATAGTTTATCGCACTACAGGAAATGGTTTGGTGAAAATGAGACCCTAGCAACAAACCTGAATTGCTTTCCTTTACAGGCACTTTTTAAGAGCGCAAGCGCGTGTTTTCAAGCTATAAACATTGTGAATTTATGAGTTTGAGGTAATTACCCTTTTTAAAAATATATATTAAAACCAGAGTTAATATCTAATACAGCACATTTGTCAGCACAAATCTTACCATTCTTTAGAGAACCAAATAGGAAATAGCTAGTTAGTCAAACTGCAACATCCTTAATACACATTAATACACAAAATGATTAATTAATGGCACATTTGCGCCTCAGAAAGATTTTACCCAAAGAGTAAGACACAGATAGAAATCAAAAACTTTATTACAAAAATAAGTTACACTCACCTCCATTTTACAGTATAAAACAATTTATTTGCAGGAATGCAAAAAAAGTTGTTGGCCACCAACAATAGTTTAAAACTGCTAACATCTTTTTTTTCAAAAGGTGGTTGTTTATGACTTTGAGGGAGTTAACTGTATAGAAAACTGAGATTGAAGAACACAGTTTCCTTTTTGCTATACCTGGAAATAGAAATCATTCACTGCAGTATCCCTTCTACCACTATTCGTCTATGATCCCTCACCAAATCATAGCAGCTGACATTAGGCACACATGCTCACTGACTGGGCAATATGGCAATTCAAGTCTTTTTTAGATGAACTCAAAAGACCTTCTACATAGCTGTCCTCAGAGCTGGAAAGGGACCATTTCAGATGGACATGATTGAACTGGATCACATTGTTGTACATTATTCTGATGTTTTCTGAAAATGTATCGATATAAAACAACCCACTGGAATAATACAGTGGCACAAAAGGGACACTGCAGGGCTTTATTTTTGTTTTTTATTTTTTTTAATCAAAGGCAAATGGACGCCTGTGATGCTGAAGCCTTTACAAAAAGTAACATTTTATCCGAAAAACTATACAACCAGTAACTACATACTCTGAAGAAGCAAGGCGGCTAATTCAGGTCAAAATAGGATAAAAGCAGGGCTTGTTCAGACTCATCTTATGAGATTGTTTTGCATGCCCAGTTTGACTGTGTCAGAGCTGCAGCTAAAATGACTATATTACATTAAGTACATTGTTTCTGCACCACAGCTCTTGTGCATATTTTGTATGAAAACAAGCCCTGCTTTTATCAATATAGTTTCCCTATTTACAGTACAGGCCGGGTAGTTTAGTCCTCTGTACTGAGGTAGTCAACCAACCCTTTAAAAAGACAAGTTCTGAAAAGAACCACTTTCCTGGAATGCCTGACTTATCCATGCCAGGTGGGTACACCCTATAAACCTGCAAATGTTCTCTTTCAAACATCCAGATCAAACAATTAAGATTAACATGGATATTCTGACAGTAAAATTGCGATTAGCACAAAAATATACACAATAGCATCAAGCTCCTTTGAGCCACTTCAAACCTAAGAAATTAAAAGTGCAAATTCTTCAATAATTATTTTTTTAAAATGGCATTTTCAGGGACAGGGAAGGGGGTAGATTGTAAGGGCAATACATAAGGCTCTGTATATCAGAGCTAGGTACAAGAACTTGGGGAAAGAGGCTGTGTTGAGTACTCGGAATCCTCGGTTGTCATAAAAATGGCAGTTTCAGAAAAAATTAATATAAAAACATGGGAGGAGGGGAGATGCTTCTTCTGTAAGGCTGGAATATCATTGGACCTTTTTGTCGTGCTCTTGTTTCAACATCCATTGCAGCTTACGGTGTAACCCCACACATCAAGTCAGTATCCACTGTGACAGGTCAGGAGCGCCCTCGGCCCCGTTTCCCTGCTATACGAATATTAGGAGAAAAAAAACAAACATAAAAAACAACAATTAGTAGAAGAAAACAATGTTGCCTACATTCCCTAATCCATATACTACAAAATAATAACATTTCTATATATTTATTTTTATATAGAAATGTCATATCATTTTTTGTTATTCTCTTGTTTCAACATCCATTGCAGCTTACGGTGTACCTCCACACATTTATTTTATTTTGTATATATATTTTCTGAATGAGCCTTATCTACTAACACACAAGCTAAAAGTCTTCTGAGAGATGACGCTTGTCGGTCTGGGTCAATAAGCAGCCTGTAACTTTTTAAAATTAAGTCAAGTGTGAAGTTTCAGCGTAGCTTTCTGACCATTACCATCAGTTCAAGATAATTTGTCTTTAGAACTATTTGGTCTTCCCAGTAACAACTTTGTGTTTAAACAACTGACCCAATGACAAAATCATCCTAATGTGTTCAGTACCATTTTTCCGTGTGATAGTCATGGTGCAAATTCTATTTCACCAGCGAGCAGAAAGTAGCCAAACAGCAAAGCCGACTGTAATTAGTCACCACAGTGTGACCAATTTGGCTCTATCAACTTCGCAACTAACAATATCAAGACTGTGAAAACTATAAATACCTCTGCTTGTTCCAGGGCCTCCTCGCTGTGAGAAGCCCAGCCGGCCCCTTGGTGTGACAGTTCCACGGCCTCTGGTCTGACTGGCACCTCCACGGACTACTCCCCTTGCTCCTCGTCCTCTCCCAGAACCCTGGAAGTCCTCGTAGCCATAGTACGGATCATCATAGCCGCCCCGGTAGTTGTGATAATCGTATCCATAGTAATCATAATAGTCTTCATAGCCGTAATAATCAGGAGGATAAGAATAACCTCCCCGCCCGCCTCGTCCCCTGCCTCTTGTGGGTGGTGGCATGTGGGGAGGCCCATAGTAATAGTATTCATCATACCTGAAAGTATATTTAAAGTTCACATCAACACCCTCGTTATATAAACTATTTCACATAGCTGAGAGGTTATGATTGCCCTTACATTTGTGTTTTAGCGGCTTGTCTCTGAGCTTTGCGCTCTTTCCTCTTCTGGTCGGGGGGCTTTGCGAAGACTATTTCAATGTGCTCTCCTTCAATTTCTTTGCCATTGAGATCAGCCAGCGCCTGGTAAATTGAACAAGAACATGTCATTAAAATGACAAAGTTTGCGAAAAAATGTATTATAAATACACATAATCGCATATGCCTATATGCCTCACATAATCACATAGGAGTTTTTTTCCCATACCTTCACAGCACCATCTCTTTCCTCAAAGTGGATAAAGGCATAATCTTTCAACTTTTTCACCCTCTCCAACTTGCCAAATTGACTAAAGGCCTTTTCAAGCATCTCTTCTGTAACAGTGCTTGCTAGGTTCCTCACAAACAGCACCTTGACCTGGAAAATGAATAACAAAGGAAAGTGTTTTTGTGTGCAGATGTCTTGTACATACACATGACAGCATACTACTGGTGAACTCTGATTTTCTGCATTACCTTTGCCATGACCTCTGGGTCTGGGTCTTCAATGGGATCAGCCCACTCCACAGTGACCACATTTCCCCACACCTTCACTTTGCCACTCATCAGGCGACGGCGGGCCTGAGCTGCTGTCTTGTGGTCTTCATACTCCAGGAAACAAAAGCCTCGATTCTTCTTCTTGTCATCAGGCTGGTGGTACAATATGACATCATTTAGACCCTCTGTAAAAAGGTGAGAAAAGAGATGTAGAGAACATGGAGCAGGTTCATTTTACTTGGTAGAACTCAGTTTTCCCATAAATTATCTACAAGCAACCACTAGAAACATGAACAAATAAAATAAAATAAAATAAATAATATATAACTTAAAGAAAGTGTCCAGTCAGATCTTAGCGGTAAGCCATCACAGTAACACAAGTTACTCCAGAATAGTAATAAGGTCATCACTTGGACAAAAACAAATGTTCAAAGATCTTTACTTTCTTAGCTTGCCCAGTTTGAATGCAGATGAATCTAAACTATATGAATAAGCTATTGAACAAATACTACAGAGAACAAGTAATCAAAGGATGATAGTGACTTACCTGTGACTTTTGCAAATTCTTCAACAATCTGCTCTTTTGTTTTACTCTTGGGGATGGAGCCAACAAACAGTCTATTATTGGCCACAGAGATGCATACGCCAATGTGTTTACCCGGTCGAATTTCATTGTTGTTGCACTGTGAAAGGATGAAAGATACCGTAAGCAAGTGACCAAAAAAAGAAAAAAGTAGCATTTAAGTCCACGTTTGTCTTTTCACATTGCTGTCTACTACTGGCACATGGATTTCACATAACCTATGGAGGACACAATGTATTAATGGCATTTAAACTGAATAAAGTTACCTTAACCAAAGTTTTTTGCCAAATAACTCCATCACATTCACTTCCTTTCTGGTTATAACAGCAGTAGAAGAGACGTACCAGTTTGACAGCCTGCTGTGCAGCTTCTTTAGTGCAGAAAGTGACAAAGGCGTAGCCCCTGTTCAGGCCACTGAGAGGATCCATCATCAGGCGCAAGTCCCAGATGGGGCCGGCCTTCTCAAACAGCGGAACCAGTTCATCCTCAAAAAGGTCTCTGGGGATTTTGCCTACAAATATCTGCCAGGTTCAGATGAAAGATTATGGCTCATTAGAGCAACTCTTTAGTTTCAAATGTAAGGTGAAAACAAAGATAGCTGGGATTTAGGTGAAAAGGTGTCCTGTCAGCTCTTAGCGGTAAACTATCAGTGTAACCATGGTTACTACAGAAGCATGTTTATGTTTCATCATTTGAACACCATATAAAACTTGGAACACTCTTGACCCAGCACATGCAACACTCAACTTAAACAAAAGCACTTAGTAAATGGCTGTACCTCAGTACCAATGGTGGGCTGTACACCTGAATGGGCAGACTCTGGTGGGGGACCTCCATACTTCCTTTGGCCTGTGGTCACATCAAGTGTGTAGCCAGTCCTCTCCAGCAAAGCCTGATCACCAATAAAACAGCAAATCCAAAAAGATATTGTTAACCATGAATGTGTCAATTTAAATAGCTTCTTAATCATAGGTTTATCACAGAAATTTGTATTGCTGTTCATGTTTTACTCTAATAACAATAATAATCAACTCTTATGACACTCACTTTGATTTTAGCTTCATCTGGTCCTTTATTAGTGTCTGAAACTTTGGTCCCTTGTTTCTCTCTCTGTCTGTACGTCTTCATCACACCACAAAGAAAGGCACTTTTGTTCTGAAAAGAGGGTGGCGAAAGTAAGTACAAATCAAATAATTCCATTAAAACAACTTCCGATTATGTGCTCTAAAACAGAATTTGTCTTTTAGATTAAGTTTAATAAGTGAAAACTGGTGGGCAATCACAATTCAACTACATAATAGCATCTTACTTGACACTGCACAGAGGACAATCATCCATGTGATATGAAGGCGTCAGACATTACCTGAACCATACACTAACAGTTCAACATGCACACCTGAACATGTGAGAGGTCGCTGTCCTTGAATTGCAAAAGGACTTGCAGAGCACCTTCCTCGTTGAATTCTTTCAGAGCCTCAATCGCTCGATCATCTAAGTCGCTGTGTGAGACCAAACCTAGAAGAAGTACAAGCTGCATTAAGTAGTGAGTCTACACTTTACTGTCCAGCCAGCACGTTTTGCAGAACTAATCACAACAGATGTGATAGTGCAACTTGATACGCCGGGTCCACACTGTGGCTGGGAGTTTCTAATGAGCCATTCTGCATTCTCTTCTATGGAGGGGTTGTCACCTGTCTTAGGCAGACAGTCCTAATAGACAGCTGTTGCTGTTGTTTTTGTCACAGACCCATCTGGCTAAAAAAGGCCAGACCACTTCTTTTCTAGATGTGACTGCCCTTAAACACTCCCCCCACCACCACCAACATTTAAATCAGTGCAGTTCAAGCACATAGAAACTTAAGTATTTAGTCGGCATACTTACACGCAATCAGCCTCCAATGATTGTATATGTAAGAAACTTCATAAGAATTAATGAAGAGTGGATGGGCGAACAAAAACTTTTTTCTTTTTTAACAGATGTCAGTTAACTGCTAAAATGTTATTTTAAGGTAATTCATTCGCCCTGACACCAGTGATCACGCAACCATGTTGGGAATGCAAATGCTGCAATCATTTACACATTTTCACATCAGTAATGTGTAATTTAATAATTTGTAGCACTGCAGTACCCATTTTGGTAGGAAACCACAAAAAGTTGCTTCAGGATCCCAATTCCCCCATTCAAAAAGGTGATAGAATGACAGTACATGCAAGAAATTGATAAACATGAAAAAGTTGCATATTAAAATATGCAAGTATATTCACTGTGCCTTACCTGCTATGTAAATTTCATCTAGTTTTTCAGCAACTTTCTGTGGTAAACCAGCTTCTAATAAAGTCTGGAAGTGCTCAGAATGGGTAACTGCAGCAGAGGTGTCCATTGGTTCTTCTGGACCATTTCCATTAATATGTTCTGTGGCCATGTCTCCAGAAATCTGTGCAAATGCAATGAGCCAAATTAATCCTGGGTCAAGGGCAAGACTCTTGAAAGTGCAAAGTCTCAGACTAACATAATTTCAAAACATGTATTTTAGGCACTAACTGTCTATATGCAGTGTTATGTTGTCTACAGTCTAGAGACTTTTCACTATCCTGACTTAACCCTTGCAATTCTCAGCTTACATGAGGAAGAAGCTTGCTTGCTTGAACATTGCACGCAAGATTTACAATGTACATACCCAAATTCCCCAAAGAATCCAACTACATATTGTAAATGTATTACTTGGTGCCAGGTTTGCATCTATCTGGCAGTGTTTTTCATTTTTGTATGTTCTGGACTAAAAAGAAAAAGTCTTCAAATAAAGCCAAGTAGACTTGCTAACGCCTATGCCAAAGTCTTCTTGGTTACTGCTGGTGCAGAAGCCTCGTCTGCTTTGGTCTCTAAATTACATGTTAGCTTACCTTCACACTGCTGACTTCAGCACAGCCTAGATAGCTGATACACGTGTTCCATCAGAGAGTGAGCCCCGGTTTCCGGTGGCTGACCAGTGATGCACACATTAGCACTTTGTTTATAGACACTTTGGCAGCATATATTGTAACACTAAGGTAAACACTCCAATCATCCCGTTTATCACTAGCCATTACCTCTCAATGTGGTATTGTTGGTAGATACTGAGGTAACAACTTCTGCAGAGCAGCAATCCCAATGTTCTCAGTTCACATTGCTGTATCCGGCAACGCTGGACTCAGCAAAACGTGGACGGCAATTTTCTGTTTTGGCACAGGGTTAACTAAGCAAATGCTATCGTTTGCCATTACTAGCTTGAAACTATAATCCACTTGATATTCACATGCTAATCTATCTCATATCGGTAAGCACGTGCTTTCTCTGTGGTTAAAACAGTTCTGAAACGGTAAAAGTAGCTGCAATGCCCTCCTGCAAATCAGCGTAAAACTCCTCATCTATAACGTATGTAAATTTGGGAGGAGTAATTACTTTAAACCGAGATTGATGATAACGTTTAGATTTAGCGGGGAGGGACTCACTCCACACGTTGAGGCTAGCTAGCTACCTAGCGGGCTAGTTTCCACAGCTAATGTTAACAGCGATCACGCCAACTATAGACCTTCCGGACATTAACAACATTACGCGCTACTATACACTGTCTATAGATTCATCTGTATTCAGCGTTTTCACATACGAGAAGAATGTCAATTAATACAACAATAAAACCACATTGGAAACCCTTGCTAAGATAACTGGCTTTTGTCAGTTAGCTGCTGTTAGCATGCAATGACAATGAGCATGTCAATTTCATGATCTGTCAAAATAGGCTAGCTTAAGCTAGCATGCTAATTCGAACGGAATTTCAGCGAGGCCATTGTTAGAACATCATTTGTCGATAAGGACTTCACCATTTGACAAAGTGTGGCTTTTAAGTAGTATTCGAACAAACAAGGCCCTAATAGCTACAGGTTTAGCCAGCTAGATGCGTGGTTTGTCAACGTGCCGCCACATAGGAAGAGTCCATTTTCAAAAAGCCGGTCTGGAGAACTCGTTCCTAACCACCACCAGTTTCCACATTGTTTGAAACAGCACCGCACGATTCAGGCTTTTTAGCAATCAATTAAGCAATAATCATGTGACCAATTAGTAGCATTCGCCCTACCTGCCGCTGGCTCACCAACGTGTATGGTGTTGATTATTTAGGAAGATAAATGTGATATTTAAAAGACAGAAAAAGTGTAAAACTCCCGGCACTGGTCCGGCTTCAGTCATTCACTCTTGATGATGTAAAATGGCTGCCACGTTCACGCCTCGAGTTTTGTCTCGTCGATGGGGTTTCTTGCAGAGCCCAGCACGGGCTTGCCTTGTATGCTTTTTACAGTAGAGCAGCAGGTCACACAGCATCTATCATAATAATTACCAAGGATCAGTAATTTCACCACAACAGCACCGTTTACGGCATAGATACAAGTGAGTGTTCAGATAACCGCTAAGCTACAGCTTACTAAATGTCCAGACTAAAAAAAACATGACTGAACTTCTTAGGAAAGTAAATAATGATCAAATAAAACAAGTGATTAGAACAATAGGATAATCAATTATTACTGATTGTGTGCCTTACCAACAATCTATAGCCGCTACCAGTAATATTAACGATAACAGCAACGACAAAAATATGTTTTTGGTTAATCAAATGCCAGTAAAAACATCATTTTATATTTAAAACAATATGTATTGTACACATGGTAGGCAGCAGCTTGTGGGACCGTACTTGTAGCCTAAAGTGTACAACAAAGCTCAGCAATAAGAGTTAACCATTAGCCAATATTCTCTAGCACTGAGTGTCAACATTGTTATTTACTATGAGCCTATTATTGTTAGGCTTTCATGTTATAAAGTCATATTTAATAAGATTTATATGAGCATTGAATTTGCATTGATAAAACTGTACATTTATTAAAAACAATACAAATTTTAAAACTTCTGTTTTTTTCGTAGAGGCAAATATGTTTGGTATACAATGCAGGGCTGTGCAAGACAGTGCTTGACTGGAAATAGTGAGGTACATCCCATTCTCCACCACACTGTGTCACTCTTCTCATGGATTTCACTCTGTGTCTGTCTCATAAAAAGAAGGTCAAGAGTATGCGGGTAAATATAAAGTTATTATTTACTTGTTTAAGTAAATACAAGATAAGGGGCATGTTTTTGTTGACTGTGTAAAGAATTCTCTGCAACATTTTAATAGGAAAGAAAAGTTGGATTTACAAACTGCATCATAATAAAAATACTGCATGTGTTTGTTGCTAACGATTGTCTGTAATGTTATAGTTTGTTGTAGCAATTTATAACTTAACTATTTTAATATATTTATTCTTTAGTCATGTCTGATTTCTCCTTTGACTGACTTTGGGCCAGTAGATCGCAAATATTTGACCAGTCAAAGGTTATCACTTATCATTTAAATAATACTCTTGTCAGTGTTAATGCTTGTGTGGACATTGGGTCATTTTTTTCACTGCAGCTAAAATAATTGTTGGCTTTATGTTTGGCTCCTTGGTAAAATAACATTTTAGGAGGTAACTGAGTCCAATAACCCCCACAGGTATAGCACATTAACATGATGATGATGTCTGTCTGTAGAGTTTGAGGAATAGCAGTTGTTGCACGTTTTAGCCTGCACTGTGCCAGCAGACTTTGTGCTTGAGCTGTCAAACAAATTGGAAAAATAAAAGAAGATCAAAATTCCAGACTGAGCATTATATTCATGGAAAGGAAGTAAAGTTGCAAAGATTTCTGCGACGAGACCATGACTTGTTTGGTATAATTTTTTAAGCACAACCTCAGCTTCCTGAATTTAAACTTCCTGAGTTTTTGGCCACTTCTATATTATTATAGATAAGAGTTAGAGTCACAACATTTGGCCTTGCTAGTGAGCCAGCAGCACTTAAGAAACACAAAAAACGTGCTTTGTTCTAAAATCAATTGGACGTGAAACAGTTCAGTGAGAGAGATACCATGTCTCTAATCTAATCCTTTTTTCAGTGAACTCTAGATGCTTTAGTGTACATCATCCCTCCTTTGAGACACTAGATATCTTAAATCTTATACAATCTTCAGTATCTCAGACATCCAGGACAGATAACTCACTCATTAGGCCACTTTGATCATTTAACGCCGTCATTTTATGACACAAATAGCCTAGTCTGATGTTGTATGAAAACCCCCCACAAATAAGCATGAAAGAGATAATAGAAAACTTCAGAACAGAGCAATACTGATTTAATAATACGAAATAAATTTTAAGTGAACTTAAACTGGCCAGTGTAGTGCTGCTAGTGTCATAATATTTGATTGACAGGAATCTAGGATATCAGTGTTATTAAGAAGAATTCAAGTTGTAGTATAGGTACATATCATGTGGTTTAAGATACAATTTTGGAAAGAGCAAATGCCCAAGACAGGCTTTAAACATCACATCCTCCACACTTCTTGAATTACAGGTTGTGCTGGTAATAAATCCTTAGCCTAAGACTCACAAGGACATAGGACACAGGGACTTCAGTAAACACACAAATGGCACACACACTAAATTCATATTCATCCTTGACATTTCAAATGTAGAGGGCAGGCAGATGGATACTTTTGAACAACTATCTAATATCTGTCCATTTATTCATATTTTTTCCACCTGGAACCACTACACTAAAGCAACGTGTAACTCAGACACTTGAGTGTAAAAGTATGGATAAAAAGAAACCCACAGAACAATGATTTAATCTGTGTTATTTACTATTACTTTGTATACAATATATGCCCAATTTTGCAATAAATAGTTAATAAAATAATAAAATAAAACAACTCTGCTACTGCGAAACAATGTGCATGATGCTACGGGGCGTGATGAGCTAATGTGCTCCAGTCACCACACAGACCCGGAATATCCAATGACCAGTGTCGTGCAAAAAAGTGACTGTCTGCCAGAAAGTTATTACACAGCCTGTAAAAGACACATCACACAGTTTCCATACAACTACAGCTGCTTCTATTGGTATAAAATTGTCTTAAAGTGCAAAAACTATCCACTACATCTATCCCTGAGTTAATAGTTGAGGTATACGTGACATTTGAGAGTTCGGTGAGTTTCTAACTAAATTATTGTAATAAAAGTCAAACAAAGCCAAGTCTATCCATGGTCGTATCTGTGCTGCAAAACTATAAATATTTATAGATAGATATATCCATCCATTATCTTCCGCTTATCTGCAATTGGGTCGCAGTGGGTGCTGGAGCCTATCCCAGCTGCCTTCGGGCGAGAGGAGGGGTACGCCCTGGACAAATCGCCAGTCCATTTGCAGGGCCAACACATAGACATACAGACGAACAACCATGCACACTCACATTCAAACCTACAGACAATCAACCTATCCAGAGTAAACCCACGCAGACACAGGGAGAACATGCACACACAGAAAGGCACCCGGCCGACCCCAGGACTCAAACCTGGGTCCTCCTTGCTGTAAGGCGACAGTGCTAACCACAACACCACCGTGATGCCCACTAGATATATATATATATCTATCTATCTATATATATAGATAGATATATTCTATTATATTCATCTTGGACATATTATTTAATCAAGTTTTTATTTTGGTTCTAACTAATGCATGTTTGAACATGGAAGGAAGATTTTATGTGGGCAGCAGTAAAGCTACTCCTTTTTTAAATCATAATAATTTAGAAACTCGATTTTAATGCTTTCCAGCTAATAAAATGCTGCTTGTACAAATGTTCCTCTAGCAGTCACCAAAATGACCAAGAACACCCTAAACTATTTACCCTTATTGTGCATGTATCATGACAAATGATAGCAAATCCCAGTTACCAAGTAACAAAAGCCCAGGGATTTTATGTATCATTTATAGTCAGGATGGAAGGATTATGGAAGTATGTTTTGACTTCCCTTGTTTTTGTGCTACAATGGAAAATTAGCAAAGTGCCCCTAAGTCAGAGAGATTGTTGATAAGGCCAGTAGGTTGTACTATATCCAGGGGGTTGCCAGTAACACTGGTATAAAATGAGATGGAGAGAAGCAGAAGTAACATAAAGGAGATCTGCAGAGAGACACCATGAAGGTAAAAATGTCTCTTGACATGGTAATGGTAGTTTATCATGTCTATGACTTCAGTGCATTTTGATTGACCATTTTCCCTGTCTGTAGGTAACTGCTGTAACAACCATGGGCTCAGTGAAATCAGCTGGACTGTCTCTTCTTGTGATGTCTCTTTTTCTCTATATAGCTGACTCCTACCCCAACATTGACTCCTTAAATGGTAGGATTTGTGTGTGTATATATACATACATACATACATATAC